>JAULBS010028217.1:0-10420 GCA_032355785.1 Symmetromphalus regularis
GGGTCTTTTATATGCACCGTCCCATAGACAGGACAGCACATACCACGGCCTTTGATAAACCAGTTGTGGACCACTAGCTGGAACAGAAAATAGCCCAAACTGCACATGGGTCCACTGAGAATGATCGATCCGACGACCGACCGGTTCACAGGCAGACACGTTACCGTTTGAGCTAGATCCCGCTCCTGGTAAAATGAAGAAGAAAAACACGAAAACACAAAGACGTGAAAATGGGGGATCCGGAACCCCTTAATCCGCTACTGATCCCCGCTCCCCCCCCCCACCCCACCCCCTCCTTGCACAAAAGTAAACATCAGCCATTGGGCTGGGTTCAGAACGAAATTACTAGCTATACCTGTTAAAGCAAATAAGAACGTTTTGAACTAGTGAAATTGCTATGTAGCGACCGCGAAATCTAGCCTATTCAGAATTTCGCGATATCAGCTACCTAGCATTCAGGACAAACGAGGCTTTGCAGTTGCTACTTACCAATTTCACTGGTTCTAAACGTTTTCACTAGCTTTAACATCAAGTGTAAAAACTAGTCTAACTAGCAAATCGTCCTTAGCGCAGTCTTTTCTTGCGTTCAGGACAACCTAGCATACACAGTCACTACGTAACAATTTCACTGATTTCAAATGTTCTCATTAGCTTTAAAGGTATATTCCCACGGTATTTAAGGGGCTTTGCGCTCTAAATATAGATTACGAATGAAACTTACATGCATTTGTGATACTACTATTACTAGATCTCGCTTTCATATCACCCAAGACGTTTTAACTGAGCCATGGTATATATGTTTATATTTAAAATTAATTCTTTGTTTGGAAATTAATTAGGTCACGGGTCCGTAGGTATATGCGTTTAACATGAAGCGTAAAATCTAGTCTAGCTAGCAAATCGTTTTTATAGTCTAGTTAGCAATTTCGTCTTGAACGCAACCTTGGTAGAATCAACATTTAAACAAAATTAAAGGTGCACTATAATAGTTGCCAGTGTCATAGTTTGCTATTTTTTTTTTTACAATACAGTATGGACCCTCTCGATCCATTCTTGATCATTTAAAAATATAATAATTCTATTTAACACCATTTAGAAATATATTTATTTAATAAACAAGTGACGGGATGTAGCTTAGTCGGAAAAACGTTCGTCTGATGTGCCATGGTTGTAGGATCGAATCTCCTCAGTGGACGCATTATCTGATTATTTTCCCTGTTCAAGGCACAAAAAAAAAAAAATTCACTTAACTAGCAAATTGCTAACCAATGTTAAAAATGATTAGTAATGTTGGTAAAATGTGTAGCAATAATTTCCAACAATTCGCGGGCTACTTCTAGCAAGCTTTGTGAGAGTACATTACTGAACTATAACTGTGCAGTGTCATTGGCATTATGGTAATGTAATGAACTCAAGAAACAATTCAATAAAGACCATGATAAAGTGGTGTTTCGCATTTTGCTTTGAACATATAATTTTGACTCGCAGTTCTTGTTTTTTCATCGCAAATTGCAATGCGACACCGGTTATTTTGTGCCTTGTAGTCATAGGACAGTTCATACTTCAAACCGACGACCGACCGCTTCACAGAATGACCAAATGCTTGACATCCAACAGCCGATGATAAGATAAAAATATATGTGCTCTAGAGGTGTAATTAAATAAAACAAACTTTACTGTTATTAGTAGTTGGCTTCTATATACAGGTGGAATCGTTTTTTTTTTTTTAATGTAACTTCTAGAGAATACTGATTTATTAATGTTTGGCTGTTGGATGTTAGAGAAAACCCGCTAGCAGAAAAGGATATTTAATATAAACTTTCAAATAGAAGAGCCCATACCACGGTCTATAATACACCAGTCGTGGGACACTGGTTAAGACGGGGAATATGAATTCCAATCTCTGAAACAGCAAGTGAATGGACACATACTGCATTGAGACAATTTCGCACAGAAATGTTGATTTTTCACTTAGTAATAGCAACAACTGTCAAATCATCCAAATTGAGAAATTGCACCGGACTATGTCCGTTACCAGCCGCTAATTTCAAGACCTGGAGATACATGCATTTATACTAAAAAGATGTGTAGTGACTACCTCATCATGACCGTAGTCATATTTCACGGGCGATGGGGGGGGGGGAGGGAGTAAGTAAAAAAAACTACATGTGACGTCGTTGTAGCTAAAGATCCTCACGTAAAAGTTACCTTGCACTGAACAAAATATATATTTGGTAGATATTTTTCCACAAGCTAGCTACCAGCCTTCCCATAATGCAGGTGAGACTATACTTCAAAACACGAGAACCCTCATTTGAATAATTGTAAAATTGCAAATGTGCGTCACACAATTTTGTTTCCATGGTAACGGACTGCAACTAATTTTTCATTTTTCTGTCCACGGTGTTTCGTTGAAATAAACTTGTATTTGTGGACATCAAAAGAATGATGAAGGCAAGAAGTGTCAATGTTATTATTGCATTATTTTTCCTTGCCGTTAAATGAATCGGTCCGGGTCACATAGTGGTTAAAGAGATAGTCCCACGGAATTTAAGGGACTTTGTGCTTTAAATATTGATTAGAATGAAACGTGCATGCATTTGTTATACTAGATCTCGTTTTCATATCACGCTTGACATTTTAACTGAACAATGGTACAGGGAATTCCATGTCGAGTCGGTCAACATTAAAAATGTCAAATTTCAGACCGAAACTCCTCGTGGGGCGAAATAAATGGGTACGAAGTGTTTTTACAGCTACAAAAATATTCAGAAGTTTTAAAATAACGGCTAACGGGGGAATATCCGTCACGTGACTCAAAATATATACGTTAAACGGAAAAAAAAACTTTTTTTCTTACATTTGCCGTTATTTTAAAACATCTGAATATTTTTGTAGCTGCAAAAAACATTTGGTACCAATTTATTTCGCACCAACGACGAGTTGAGATCTCGAAATTTGAAATTTTTAAATGTGAAAAAAATTGATCGACTCGACATGGAATTCCCTGTACCATGGTTCAGTTAAAATGTCTTGCATGACATGAAAATGAGATCTAGTATATCAAATGCATGTAAGTTTCATTCGTAATCAATATTTAGAGCACAAAGCCCCTTAAATTCCGTGGGACCATGCGTTTAAAGCATTTTTTTTATATTTTTTTATCCCTGTTTAGATATATATATATATATATATATATATATATATTTAGCAAAATGTGATGAATTTCGAAATCTAGTGTCCTGTCCATTTTGTCAATCTTGGGGAAAAGACGACATTTAAATATGATAGTGCACCTTTAATATTTTTTTCCATAGCTTTAGTATTATATCTAGATGTGAAAGTACAGTAGCGGATTCAGGGGGAGGGGTGTCAATGGGATCCGTACACACATCCTTTCAAAAAAAATTGTTTTCCGAGTGGAATGACGTGAAAATTAACCTTTTTTTTCTCAGTTCTATTTACTCACCACATTTGCACCCCCACCCCCCTTTCCGAAATCCACATTTGGACTCCTCTAGTGAAATACTGTAACCGTGCCTGAAGTATGTTCCGTACCCTACCACGATCCATGCTCTCAATTCTGCACTGAGCAGTATCGATTACAATCATTATCTCAATCAGCGTTATGTCACGTGATGAAAATGTCTGCTAATATGTTCCATACACGCATTACCAGTCTATAATCTTCTGTCCAATAATAATCCCGCTAGAGACTGGTTAATCAAACACGGTCGCTGCCCTTGGCTGGATCTTCAGTAACAATTCCACCTTTTCATAAAGACCCTACTATCCGACCAGCGGCGTGCGGGTACTAGGATCAAATCTCAGTCGAGGCATGGGGTTTTTAATCTCTGTATCGGCTCCAATCCAGAGTTAGTATTCCATAAGCCTCCACTTTTACTTAATATGTCAGACTCGCGGCTGGCGGGTACTGAGATCAAATCTCAGTCGAGGCATAGGGTTTTTAATCTCAGTATCGACTTCAACCCAGATTGGGTGTTCCTCAAGCCTCCACGTTCACTTAATATGTCGAATTTGCTGCTGGTGGGTATTAATTTCAATATCGGCTCCAACCCAGAGTGAGTGCTCCGCAAGGCTCAGTGGGTAGGTAAACCACTTTCACCGACTAGTGGTTCACAACTGGTTTAACAAAAACTGTGGCATGTGCTTCACTGTCTGTGGGATAGTGCATATAAAATATCCCTTGCTGTTTATCGATAAGAGTAGCCGCATTAGAGTGGCGGCGGCGGCTTTCGTCTCTCCTACTAACACTAATCTCTGTTCTGGGCAGACAGCACAGGAAGCTGAGCGGTGTGTCTAAGACAGCGTGCTTGAACCTTAAATGGATATAAGGAACTCCTCTAACGCCACATAGGCTATTCTTGCCGATTAGCGGTAAGGGGTGTTTTGTATCTCACAGACGGTATAACACATACCACGGTTTTTGATAAACCAGTTGTGGACCACTGTCCAGTGCATGTGGCGTACACTTAGCCGCAGTTCCTCGTCGACGGTTCATCCATGATCCACAGTTCAACCCATGTTTTTAACACGTGTGGAGACAGTTTCTCGTTGACAGTTCAGCCATGATCTACAGTTCAGCCCATTCTTTTAACACGTGTGGAGACAGTTTAAACAAAAAATCGAGGTTGAACTGTCCTTACTGAGCACTCCCTCTGTGTTTGAGAGGGTATCGAAACAAAAAAACATGTTCAAAAGATGACTCTTTCGTGAAATGTTGCTTACGTTCTTACTACGTTCACCTAGATCACTACGTTCGCTTACGTTTGTCCTACGTTTTCCCTTACGTTCAAGCAAATGTGTGCGTGGTGACATAGGCTTATCGATTGGCAGAGACAGAGTTCATTAAATAGAAGAAACAGTGTTCAAGGATGCCGTTTTAATAAAACTCGTTATATAACAGTAACCTCATCAACAATGTCTCGTTATAACCTGTTATCGTCGTTCTCGCATTCCGCAGTCTTCCTGTTCCTAATTCTCGTTCCTGTTAGCGCCTGTCAAACTGTTCCTTGTTTAAAGTAGTAATGTCAACAACTAGTATTTTAATGTTGTTTTTTTCTGTATTTTTATTTTATTTTATATATATATTTTTTGTAACCTATTTCTGTTTTAATTTTTTCCCCAGTCCTAGTTACTCATCCCATTTGCCCCCCCCCCCCCCCCTCCAACACACAGTTTCAGAAAACCACATTTTGACCCCCATTTCAGAAATCCTACATCCGCGCCTGTTGTTGTTGTTAATATTATTATTATTATTATTATTTACCTTTTATGATTATTTTTTCTTCAGTAGAATAGATTATTATTATTATTATTATTTACCTTTTATTATTATTTTTTCTTCAGTAGAATATATTATTATTATTATTATTCATATTATTATAATTATTATTTACCTTTTATTATTATTTTTTCTTCAGTAGAATATATTATTATTATTATTATTTATATTATTATTATTTACCTTTTATTATTATTTTTTCTTCAGTAGAATAGATTATTATTATTATTATTATTATTCATATTATTATTATTATTATTTACCTTTTTTTATTATTTTTTCTTCAGTAGAATAGATTATTATTATTATTATTATTCATCTTCATATTATTATTATTTACCTTTTATTATTATTTTTTCTTCAGTAGAATAGATGAGTTCAAAGCACCGAAATTATTTTACATTGATTGATTGAATATTTTACTTTGTTTTTGTGCTTTACAAACAACATAAACATTGCCTTCTGTAATAATATTCCAAGAGTTTGTTCTTTTTTCTTTACGTTTCATATACGCTATCATGATGCATGTGTTTCTTATGAATTATGTATGGCAACTCAATTGGGACATCTGTTTTGTAGCTGATTCTGTAATGTTGATTATGTAAATAACATGAAGTCTGATTTCACGAGTGAGCAACTATCGATCAGTCGAGGGGAATAAACATTTAAACCTTATGGAAATACAAACAGTATTCATTTGAAAGCAATGTATTTCCTTTTTTCGGGTTGTTATTTTCTGTGTTTTTTGTTTTGTTTAACGACACCACTAGAGCACTTTGATGTATTAATCATCGGCTATTGGATGTCAAACATTTGGTCATATTGACATGTAGTCTTCATCTGCAGATAGGGACACACAGAAAGAAGGAAAGAAGGAAGGAAGCAAGAAATGAAGGAAGGAAGGACATTTTTTTGTCAGTCTTTCAGCCTGCCTGCCTGCCTGCCTGCCTGCCTGTTTTCCTGTCTGTTTTCCTGCCTGTCTGTCTGTCTGACCGCCCGTCGGTCGTTCACAAGTGGTTTATTAAAGACCGTGGTATGCACTGTCCTGTTTTTGGGAAATTGTATATAAAAGATCCCTTGCTGCTAATCAGAAAGAATAGCCTATGTGGCGGTAGCGGGTCTTCTTTGAAGAGCATGAATCGCGAAAGACAATCACTATATTTGGAAATAGCCGCTGAATCAACGATGCAACAAACAATCCTTTTATATTGATAGTTTTAGACTAGAGCATATCTGTGTTTATAGTCTAGAGCATATCTCTGAAAATGTGACAGTTAGGGCATTTTTGAGTAAAAGATGGTATCCAGTCCTATTAACCTATTTTGTGGGTGCTGATTACGAAAAATTATAACGGGCTGTCTCAAATATATAGATTGTGGTAGCCATCTTGATACTGTTCAGTTACCTGGCGGCCATTTTGTTTTCAAAATGTCTTTTTATTAAATTTGTTCATCCTAAAGTACAAAATATATTAGGTGACAGATGGAATAATTTGGAAATACTTTTGCAATGTGAAATGTTTAGTCAGAAAAACAAGCGATTTTTGGCGGCTATTTTTTTTTTTGATTTTGAGGGTCAGAAACTAAAAATTCAGCTTGGTATCCTATTTTTTCGTAATCAGCACCCCAAAATAGGTTAATAGGACTGGATACCAACTTTTACTTAAAAATGCCCTAACCACCCTTAAATAAGCCTTTTTTAAAATATAGTCTAGACTATTTTTCCTCATGTATTGTAAATAACATACATCTCCATAAACTATAGTCTGTTTACACTACTTGGAACATGGACATTGACGAACAAATGCAAAACATATATATCTTCCTCATTAATGTTGATGTTTTTAGAAAGAAAATAAAGTTCTATTGTCTAGATTTGAACAGAGGCGAAAGTATTGTTTCCGTATTTCTTAGCGAACTTATTTTGAGCGCCATGTTTGATTTTCTGCAGTCGTCAGACAGATCCATTTAAAAATGGGCATGTAATCATTTGTATAATTTATTTCTTATGGTACGCGGTTATTATTTTATAAATATATTTATCATAATTTAAAAATATATTTATCATAATTTAATATCAATGCCATATTTGCAGAGATTTATTTATTAAAAAAAAAAACGATGAACGAAATACGAATATTACCGGAAATGGCCGATATGTTCCGAATGTTAAAATGGATAGTTACCCCTCTCGTTTGCCAAGTCTTATTAACGATGTGCAATATTTCCGATTTTACTATACGAGGTAATGAGTAATATTTTAAATTATTATTTAACAAAGTAATGAAAAAAACTGGAACATAAGACTTTTTTGCTATTTCCAAAATCTACTCTTTTTTCCGCCTAAGTTCAAACAAATCCGGTCGGTCGCGGGATCGATTCTTCTCAGTGGACCCTTTGGCATTTTGGACTACTTTTCGTTCCAGCCAGTGGTCCACAACTGGTTCATCAAAGGCCGTGGTATGTGCAGTCCTGTCTGTGGGGCGGTACATATAAAAGACCCCTTGCTGCTTATCGGAAAGAGTAGTTTATGTGACGATAGCAGGTTTCCTCTAAATAAATATGTCAGGATCACCATATTATTGACATCCAACAGCCGATGATAAGATTAAAAAATCAATGTGCTCTAGAGGCGTTGTTAAATAAAACAAACTTTACTTTAGGTTCACGCAAACTAAAGTAATCGATAAAAATTCATGTTCCAAGTATCGTAAACAGACTGATCATAGCCATGACTCTTACATATTAGAGGGAAGGCAGAAAGATCTATTGCAGAGAGAATCTTGTCTGATGAACAAGAATTGTGTTTTAGAGATCCCACTGTCTCCAGGGGCCATGTCATCCGTGGGTGTAATGAAAATACATCGACCCGTCTTTCACGATGACAGGACAAAGCAACCGATAAATAATTAGTTAAGCTTAATCATGTAAGCTGTACTGTATCAGAAAATAATAACGAGTATAAATGTCAAGGTTTGTATTTTATCACTGTACGAATCATATTGGATATCTCCTCATTTATTATTTACTTTTTTTCATTTTTACATTAATGTTTACTTCATTCTCGATTTTATCCTCTAAACCTTTGGTTGGTCGATGGAAAAAAAATAAAAATACATTTTCATTGATTTTGGTTCAGCTGGTATTTTCAAAACATCAGTCGTTATTCATGATGGTTCTGTCTTCTTTTATATTTGAGGTGGGGGATGTAGCTCAAGTGGTGGCGTGACCACCTATGAAGCGGTCGGTCTTCGGATCGATCCTTCTCAGTGGAACCATTTGCAGTTTGGCTCATTTTCTGTCCCAATCAGTGGTCCACAACTGGTTCATCAAAGGCCTGTGTTGTCCTGTCCGTGGGAATGTGCATATAAAAGAGCCTTTGCTGCTTTTCGGAAAGAGTAGCCTATGTGGCTTTTTTCCTTGTTTTATATTGGTGTTATTTATTTTTGTTTATAATTATTTGTTATTGTTTACAATAATTTATATTAGTATTGAAATTATGGGTCAGCTTTAGGATTTTTTAAAAGATTTAAAAAAAAAAAAAATTCTATTATTATTTTTTTTTTTATGTAATGTTAGAAGAACAGAAAAATGTTCACTGTTTAATTACTTGAGTGGCAGCCAGGCGTAGTAATTATATTACAACTTTTAAACCTGTCAGTTTTATATTTTAGTTCATACTCTTGAAAAAGTTTGTAGTATGCAGACGAAATGTCGAGTTTTATCAAAATAATCTTTTAATATTTTATGTTGTTTTTATAAAAGAAGATGATTTTAGGACAAAGAGATTTTGTTTGAAAAAAAAAAAAAAAACCTCAATAAAATACGGGTTTCACTTTTTTGGTAATTAGTTATGTTATATATTATATTATATTATATATTTTTTATTATTGTTATTATTATAATTATAATAATTATAATTATTATTATTATCATTATTTAATTTTATTATTATCATTTTATTATTATTATATTTTTTTTTTTATCATTATTATTATTATTGTTAGTATTATTATTATTTTTATTATTGTTATTATTAATTTGTTATATTATTATTATATTTTATTACAATTATTATTGTAATTTATTATTAATATTATTATTGGGGCGGGGGGGGGGGTCGCCTGCCGCTTCCCGTGTTCACTTTTGATATTCAACTTCATCCTCTTCTTGACATCTCCCTCCACATCATTGTCCTTGTCTCTCAAGTCGAGACAGGTGCATGTCCTGTGGATATTCGTATCAGACATCTGACATTCCCCACTCACTTTTGTTGTGGGTTTAGTCTGGCAATATCGGGGAGAGTCTGTTAGTCGCATTGTTGAATTTCTGATGTTTTGTGTTTCGTAAATTAAGTAATAAAAAAAAGTCTAAGGCCAGCACACATCAATGTGTGTTCTTGGGCTCCTAACCCTACCTATAGGAGGTATTGTATTCAATATTTGTATTCAATTTGATTTCAGTTTTTTCTTTAGAATATGAAATTTGTAGACAATAAAAATGAATGTCTTATCGACTCTTCGTAAATGTTTTTTTCCCAAGAAAGAAAGAAAAATAAATAAATAAAGAAAGAAAGACAGATACATAGATAGATAGGCAGGCAGGCAGGAAAGAAACAACGAAACAAAGAAACAAAGAAAGAAACAAAGAAAAAGAAGAAACAAAGAATGAAAAATTCAAAAAGAAAGAAAGAAAAAGAAAGAAAGAATAAAGAAAGAAACATTCAGAAATAAATAAATAAAGAACGAAGTGCAAAGGAAAAATAAAGGAAAATTCTCGTTTTTAACGAAACCATTAAAAATAAATTATTTAAAACATGAATTCCGGTCTATTCTATTTGTGTCTTGTTTTATTTCAATAGTCTGCAATAACCGCTCTCAAATGACTAATAAAAATACATATTTAAGAATTGAACTTGATAATGTTTGAGGTTCATGGAAATATGAAACGCAAAACCGCTTTACACACTGTATGAACGGAGTAGCGCGTTAGCGCGGAGCCGTTCATATCAAAGTGTGTAAAGCTGTTTTGCGGTTCAAACTTCCATGAACCTCAAACATTATCAAGTTCAATTCTTATAATTCCAAATGTATAACTTTGTCATTAATATAAAGTT
>JAULBS010028226.1:0-10419 GCA_032355785.1 Symmetromphalus regularis
TTCACAAGCTCACTTCTTGTCGATCATCTGAATTTCACGTTCACAAGCTCACTTCTTGTCGATCATCTGAATTTCACGTTCACAAGCTCACTTCTTGTCGATCATCTGAATTTCACTTTCACAAGCTCACTTCTTGCCATCCACCTGAATTTGGTTCAGCCATATTTCTGTATCTTGACAAACATTTCATGGCAACGTCATGTCATATCATTTGCTTTGCCATTCATTACTATTATTACGAACATTTAATTGTTATTGTTAATTTGTTTACGTCTGAATTTACCGTAGTTATTTTAAACAGTATATTTAAATGTATAAAAATACAAATTGCTGATTGAACTTGACTAGCTTGAAGAGAACTTGATTAACATAGATAATATGTTTATGGCAATGAGAAGATCCTTTCTGCAGATGTCGCTTACAACTGGTACACACAGAAGGAAAATCATATTTCGTTAATTCACTTATATTCATTTTATTTCTATTCATCTTTATTTATTAAGTATTTTTTTTTTAATATAATTTTCTATTTGGATATTTAGTTTGTTTTCATAATTTTTTCAAACTACATAACTGACCAGTACATATTTAATAAATAATCACAAGAATAACAAGAATTAGGAGAGAATCATTAAAATACTTAAAAACCATCTTTAAAAATGGGATTTTTTCTAAATTTAATGATGAAACATGCCCACGAAATGCTTGCACTCCCTAGAGTAAACACGTGCCTTCCTTATTAGCCAAAAATTATTTTACAAAAATTACCTTTTTCAGGTTGTTTTTTTTTTTTTTTTTTTTTGAACTCTAGGAATATGTTTATATCCCTATTGATTTATTAGAAATATTAAATATTATAATAAGAACTAACCAACTACAGCAGAAAATAAACCATGACAGACAACTAAACGTGTAGAACCTGTGATTAATATTGAGTAGAAGAAAAGACCTAAGTAATGATATCTGAATAACAAGACCCAATCGGTACAGTTTCCACAAAACGGGTGGATAAAACTAATTTTGCTCATGGATAATTTAAAACATTATACATTTACAAAAAGCTAATACTCATGTAGTCAAGAGTAAGCATTATTTCATTTAGTGTTGTTCTTTAGTGATAATTCACGTATATATGCACTCAAACGCATGTACACATGAGGGCCGGCGCAGTCGTCTAAATATTGGGAGACTGAAAAAGGGCGTTATCAATCATTTGAAGGGCGTACACAATGAATGTAATTTTTTTCACAAAAACAAAGGGCGACATAGATTATTGGGCTGCAAATGCCTCCTTGCCCCCATCCCCCCTCCCCCGGCTGCGTCGGCTCTGCTCACAAACACTATACATATATGCTGAAGTAAGATTATTATATACGTTAAGGTTACGGCACATCAATATAAATTGCACAATAATAATGATGAACTAAATGACAGTAATTACTAGAATATGATGACATATACCCAAAATAAGTAGCCTAGATGATATCTACTGGTTATAATGAGCCAATAGGATTATAAGTGTTCAGATACGTACTGATTCTCAACTAACATAACCAGATCAGGTAGTGCAGTGGTTACGCTATCGGACTCTCATCTGATAGGTACTGGGATCAAATCTCAGTCAAGGAATATGACTTTTAATATGAGTACCGGCTCGAACCCAGATTGAGTGCTTCACAAGGTACAGTGGATAGGTCTACACCTCTTACTCTGACCAGTGGTCCACAACTTGTTCATGTAAGATTGTGGTTTGTGCTCTCCTGTCTGTGGGATAATGCATATAAAAGATCCCTTGCTGCTCATTGGTAAGATAAAACACATTAGTGTGGCAAGAGCAGGTTTCGTCTCTCCTACTAATGCTAATGTTTGTCCTGGCCAGCGTGCTTGAACCTTAATTAGATACAAGCCTGAAAATACGTACAACCATACAAACCATTTATTTGATTAATTCTTGATTATTATGTCTGAGTTGCTCTGTAGTCACATTCGTTCTTGATTATTATGTCTGAGTTGTTTCTGTAGTCACATTCGTTCTTGATTATTGTGTCCGAGTTGCTCTGTAGTCACATTCGTTCTCTTTGTCATTTTAAAACACTAATACAAAATTTGCGTATGTCGCTAATTTATACACAACAAACACTTGTAATTGTAAACTAAATTGTATTTCTATTTACACAACTAACTTTTCACCATGTGTACCACATGTACACCTTTATGTTCATTTCTCAACTAACTGTTCATCGATATACAATACAATATAATAAACAAGCTACTAATACTTTATTGGGACTTAGAGGATAATTCAGCAGTATTATTTTACATTACAACGACAGAGAGTTACCCATATTAGGCGTGAGCTTCATGGGTGGCGACTTGCTATTCAGGGTCACCAGCAAATACCGACTCCCTATAGATGACAGAGAGCTACCCATTAGACGGGAGTTTCATGGCGTGGTAACTTGCTATTCAAGTTACCGATTCCCTATCAACGACAGAGAGCTACCCATATTAGGCGTGAGCTTCATGGGGTGGCGACTTGCTATTCTGTGTCACCAGCAAATTCTATAGAGAATAATAACATTTCTATTATGTAGAGAATAATAACATTGCTATTCTGTAGAGAATAAAAACTTCGTTATAATGTAGATAATAACAAGACTGCTATTATGGGTAAATAAAAGACGTTCAGTGAATGAAGTGGAAGTCATTCGTGTTTAACCTACAAAGAACCAGTAAACGTGCAAAACTGATCAAATTGATTTTATTTCTTACTCATTAAACACAACAATCTACCATTGACTTCCTTACACTGAATAATCATCTGATTGGGCGATGCAGTCCCTAATAATCATTTGATTGGCTGGTGTATATACACAGGCTTTTAATGAAACAGTTATCGACAATGTCGTCTGCTATATGGCAAGTTGGTACGAAATGACAATTTAGCGTGGACAAGTACTTTGTCTTGTTGTGTATGTAGCATTATCTCTCAGTTCACACCTCACTTCAGACGCAATGAACGAACTGGTATTTGTTCTTACATATTTTAGAGTGATTTTATAATGTCTGTTGTTGAATGGAAGTGTAAAACACAATGGATATGTAGCTTTACAGATTTCTCTTTGATTCTACTGACGGCAATCATGTACTGAATTAAATCCATCGTTATTGTAATTCCCTTCTATTTCGCGATTCTATTTACACATTTAACATTATCTCAGTATTTACATATCTTTAGTAGATTCATTTGTTGGCAGGCATGTTTCAAATTAAATTCATCTTGGAGTATATTCGTCATGGTGTCTCTTATATTGTGGTTTTGGAGATTCAATGTACACATGCATGATCGAACTGTATCAAACTATATAACATTATGTCAGTATGAACAATTGGCTTTTTACAGTGCATAAAGTAAACGTAAAAATGTGGAATATAATATTCGTTATTGATATGTCGTCTATATTCGTGTTGGGGTGACGAAATATATTCGTGAATTGTCAGTGTAACGTGTTTTAAGTAACATAAAGTTTTACGTTACAGAAGTATCCACAGCTTACTTTCTGGCATGATTCACATGTCGAATTATATTCTGTTTGGATTACTAACGTCCATGGTTTTCCACATATTTGACTCCGCTACCAGCAAACATAGTCTAGATTTGGATTATCTTCGTTTTTCTTTTGTCTCTAATCACAGTGGTGTGCCGATGTCATACATATATGACTGTGGATGTTAACTCTATGAAATTGTAACACAAAGGAATGTATAACTAACGTGTTCTTGTTCCATGAACGTGTTGCAGTATATTTCCTTTAGTGTATTCGTTATAGGGTCAAGTCTTTAGATAGGAGTGTCTATTCACTTGTTGGAGTGTTGTGGATATTCATTTTTTAATTCCTATTCATGCTTTGAAGGACAGTTTTGAACGAGATGGACTATTGGAAAGCGGAAGTATTCTAGTATTTTAGTTCCAATGTGGGAATGTTTGTGCAATTGTCTGCTAATACTGGTACTACGATCAAACTTATATTAGAGAGCTAATTTTACAATCGTATAACAGTTTATTTACGTATGTATGTTAAAGTTAGCATGTTAAAATACATTTATGTCGACATGATGATTTGCATTACTGGAGTTTCAGTTCGTTCTAGTGCTTGAGTGTATTTCACTAAGGTATTTAAGTATTGGTAGCTTATTGGAGTGCTAGTGTGTGTTCCTCCCTGCACGTATTTAATGTGTGTAGCTACTGGTTTAAGAGTGCAAATGTAAACTTGTCTCGGAATAATATATTAAAAACTTTTAGTGGCGACAGACTAAATATAAAAGTATTATTGTGAGAAAATACGGTCATTGTTCTCCATAATCTATGTCTCTAAAGAGTATTTACCGCAATTTGAAATCAACAAAAGGAACAAAAACATACAGTTTAAATCACACGAGAAACATCATGAATCTGATGTGAAATTAATGAACTATCCAAAGTCACCCATCTCATTGGACTGTTTGTTTTGTGTCAGATTACCTTTACTATGTTATTGAAGCGCTTCAACAATACGATCCGTCTCATAACCATTTGATGTTATGTTTAATCTATGCTGTACTTCGTTTACTGCAACTAGAATTGACTGTTTCATTTTAAGGACGAACGGGGTTGTTTTTTTGTTTGTTTTTTACAGAATTTTGGAATTGGCTGTGTCATTTTAAGAATAAACGGTGTTTTAACTGAATTTTGGAACAGGTGTTATTTTAAGAATAAATGGCATTTTTATCGGAATTTCTGAATTGGCTGTCATTTTAAGATTTAACTTTTTTCTGTGTTTTTCTTTTTGTTTTAACTCCGAATTTTGGAATACTTGTAATTGTTCCAGAAATCAATATTTGAATTCCGACATGGAAATCTGGGTTTTAATTATTGATTTGAAAGATCATCAATTTAAATTTTGAATTAAGACATTTAAAATCGTTTAGCTGTTATTAGTTTGTCTAATTTTATGTATAATTGGATATAACCGAGCAATATTTTATGTATAATTGGATAAAATCGAGTAATATTTCAAGAATCTGCAAATAATATTTATTGTGTATGTATAATATTAAAAAAAGATATGCATTGAACATTGAGAAAATTAGACTACTCAGCCAGAATTGTACACTTCATACATAATGATTTGGTAAAATGAAAAATTGTGAAATATATTTAATGGTTTTACATACAAACATATTTTATTCATGGATTATCTTTTGAAACGTCAAATTGAAAGTTAGATTCGTGGACTGTTGTACTCACACAACAAATAAAACGTTCGATTTGTCAAACATTGTTGGCTACATTAGATACAAATATTTGATTCGTTGAACATTATTGGTGACATAAAATACAAATATTCAGTTCTTGGAGTAATCTTTGAAACCTTTTGATTCAGTGATTTGAGACGTCAGAATTAGAGTCATTGAAATTCGTTTATCATATAAATTTATTTATAGTTTGCGAGCAAGAACTAAAACATATATGGTATCACATAAATATTCCTATTCCTGGATTACCACTTAGCAAAAGTAAATATAAAGGCTGGGTTCGCAAGATGGCACAAAAGGAATATATGAATGTTGAACATGAGGTTGGCATTGTGGCAGTAGGGTATAGTTGTCACAACCTGACAAGCTTAGAAACTGAAAAAGGTCGCAGAAACAACCTCGCCCTCATTCTCGCCGTTGCGCTTATGCCAGTTGTGGCGCTATTCGTTCAAAACATCATCAACGTGCACAATAGAACAATGGAAGTGGAGGTGACGGCAACTGTGAGGAACGACATCATGTTTAGTGTACAAACTGGCGACGCAATCCATTCCCTCCAGATAGAGAGAGGCAAAACTGCTTTGTACCTCAGCTCCGGCTTAACAGATGAAGTTCCTCTAACTGGACATAGGGAAGACACGAACAGGACAGTAAAGAAGTTATCACAATGGCCAAAAACTACCTATCCAGTGTATTTTTCCAGCAAGGAACGATTCATGCGGGAGATAGTGTATTTTAGAAGAAATGTCTCAGAAACAACAACAGTACAAGATGTAATGGATTTTTATTCAAGTGCAGTAACCGCCATGATACGCTGGGTAGCAAACATGGTGAAAAGAGCTCGCGGGGGTTCGCTGTGGCCAGTTCTAGTTGGATACCACATGCTAATGGTGGCTAAAGAGAATGCAGGCATAGAACGAGCCCTTGGAAGCGCTTTCTTTACTCGAGGTACGTCATCAATTAAAAATACTGGTAAAGCATTACAATAGCGCTCGCGAGCTTTTTGGTTTCGAGCTTTTCACTAATTACCATTGTCTTCAACCACATAATATTTGTCTAACATTAGGCTTGAAAACCAGTCTATTGAATGAAAGCGATCGTTCGCCTTCCTGAACAAGCCACAGATGTGTGTTAACAACTTAAGTGCTTTCACAAATCTTGAAAAGTGCATTTGACATCAAATTAAGAATAAACAATATTTTATGAGTCTCGGTGCAACAAAAATAAATTTCTTTGATTGTTCATCTTGATTGACTGCTTCTAATTATGGTCAAAATTGTCCAGTAGACGGTCGATTGTAATTAACTGTTTTGGCTTATAACTTGAGTATACATACACATATATTAATTTATCAACATTAAATAGCTATTGTTCGTAATTAGTATAGTTCGTAATTCTGGACTGTGACACTTTTAACATCCTAGGGGACAAAATCTAAAACACTGTTTAACACTATTGAACAAACACTCTTATTAGAGTGTACCAGTGAGTAAAAGTGCACAAAATATTTTTTTTTATAATCAATCTCCATATATTAAAATTGAGGACATGGCGAGTTTGATGAAAGTAAACTCTTTAAGGAATGTGTTTATGACGGATTCTATCGGTCGTTCAGAATACGCTCACTTATCCTCTATTTAAATGAGTTGCCATTTATTATCAAATTTATGTCACGAGTGAAATATGTTTTCAAAGGAAAATTATTTCACGAGGGACATAAATTTGATAATAAATGGTAACGAGTTTAACATTCTATTAATGATCTCAGCCAAATGTTATTGATTTACCCTAAAACATTTTAGCTGCTCTGGATTTTTTTAAACACACTATAATGAAATACCACACAGACTGTGCACATAGCAACGTTAGTGTGTTTATCCGCCTTTAAACATAAATACCATTCAATATATATTTTTCACGATTTTTTTTTTTTTTTTTACAATTTAGTTTTAAATAGCAATTTATATTTATAACAAAGAAGTTTTACTATTCGCTGCGTTACTATAGGAAAATAGTTATTGAAGCATATGAATGTCAAAGCCAATCGAGAGCTTTCATTGGATAAACATACGAAACTACTCAATAAAATAAACTGTTAAACCAATGTATAATAATGCTCACTGAGACATTATGAAAAATAATTCCCATTTACGAGTGCCCGCTGGGGTAATAAATATATTTAATTCATGATAAAAAAGCAATATAAAAATATGATATATTAAACACTGATGCACTGATTAACATATTAACGTACTCAAAGTGACGGCCATGTTTGTGAATTTAGGGGAAAAAACTTTAATTAATTATAAACAAAAACATCGGTAACAGTTGAGATTTGATTATTATGCACCCGTATGAGTGTTTAATATATTACATATTTGTCTTTGTTTCTTTTATCTTTCTTTTAACACTTTTTTTGTTAAACACTTTTTTTGTTGATAGTTAACATTCTATTTATTATCATTACCCGTTTTTTAATAGTTAACATTCAATTTATTATTGTTACACGTTTCTTCATGAATTGATTGCTATATTTCTTGTTTATGAGGACTGCTAAGGGTTTTCGCTCGTTTTAGACATAATAGTCACAGTACGTGTTTGATGATAGTCACAGTACGTGTTTGATGATAGTCACAGTACGAGTTTGATGATAGTCGCAGTACGTGTTTGATGATAGTCACAGTACGTGTTTGATGATAGTCACAGTCCGTGTTTGATGAAAGTCACAGTCCGTGTTTGATGATAGTCACAGTCCGTGTTTGATGACAGTCACAGTACGTGTTTGATGATAGTCACAGTCCGTGTTTGATGATAGTCACAGTACGTGTTTGATGATAGTCACAGTCCGTGTTTGATGATAGTTACAGTCCGTGTTTGATGATAGTCACAGTCCGTGTTTGATGACCCAGATTACAGTATGTTAAATAAAAAACTACTTTCATTACTTCCTAACGGTGATTATGTCAAAAATGTCCGACATCAGTCAGCTCATTCCAGACATTGAAGAAAAACAATTTAATGCAAAACATTTTAAATATATTAATCTTATTTCTCTAATATTTAATTCATCCAAATTGCGTAATAAACACAAGTTGTGTCGAGTCAACATACTATATATATATAGGCATATATATCTATGTATGTGTGTGTTTGCGTGCGTGCGTGCGTGTGTGTGCGTCTGCGTAAAAAAATGAAAGTCCACATCATACTATTTTTGTTTCATCTTTCATGTCAAAAGCAGCCTATACTATAAATAGCGTAAACAATCTATAGTACATTATTTTTCAAAGCGGCAATGTTAGAGGCACTGATTTTCCGCGATAACGGAAATGCGGACTGAATTGCGGAAAAATATATCTGAAACGGAATTCCTGATTTTGTCCGAAAATATTATTACTCATCTCCAAATTTAAAATGATGTTTTTTATTTTACTTTTAAAAATTCTGCACACCTGTTACCTTTTAAGAGAAAATAAAATGCGTCAATTAATTATTGCGTCAAAGTGTTCGTAGTATTTTTCACATTAATTAGTTGCTCGCATTAATTTCATGATTTACAGTATGTATATGTGTATATATGTATATTCTTTGATTCATCATTCGCAAATGAAAACAATTCACTTAATCTCTGGCGAGGCCCTGGGCTGCAGCATACAAAGGTCCATGCCTTAATCCGGCACTGCATAAAGCCAGAAACTCTTTCTTTATCATCGACTGATCCACTTTAACTTGACTGTGTAAGAAATGGCGAAGGTGGTAAAGAGTGGATTACGGTAAACAGAACTTGTTTAATGCTGTACATAAGTGATAAACTTGAACACTGAAAAAATAAAACTATTGACATCCTGTTGAATTTAAAGTTGCCATTAGTTTATTGAAGACATAAATGTTGCGTCTGGGGAATTAGAACGAATTACTGAATTGTTAAATGTACTTTGTATCCAAGGAAGTTAAGTAAGTAATGATTTATTGCGTTTACAGCCAAACACAGTGAACATAATTTTAAAGCAGCAATCTCTTCTCTTCAAACATAGTTTTCTTCAAAATATCACTGCATATTCACGATGTCTTCAAAGTTATTTGCAATACTACCAGTCTGTTTTCAATTTTTTTTTTATATATTTATACTGTTAGGCAAGGGCGAAACTCCCTTCCTGTGGGTGAGGGCACGGAACACAGACACCCCTCCCTCGCCCAAAAAGTATGGTGATGTGTCCCCCATCTGCCCAGGATTGACGCTACTATAGACCCCCTGTGTACTTCGGAATATTGGTGCTAAGTCCACGTTTAGATTGATACAATAAAGAGAAATACTGCTAAAGTTTAGATTGATACAATAAAGAGAAATACTGCTAAAGTTTAGGCATTTTAATTTCGATTTTTTCCAAGCCAAAAGTGGGTGGGGTGTGTATAATTATATAGGTATTCACCTGTCCTAAAAGTGAGAGTGTCCCATGCCAGGATTTACGCCAGTGCTGTTAAAGTGTAAAGCTCAAAGTAAATAAGTAAGTGGGAATTATGGATCATTGGTCAATGGTTCTTCTCAAAGGGATCGATCGAACGACCCATTGCACCTGAACGCCCGTTCTATGACTAACCTATATCTCACTTCATGTAGTTGTTCGATTATCAGAGAAAAAAGCACTTAATTATCCAATAGCATTCTTATTGACTGGGACATAAAGTCGTGCAGCTTTTACAAATTAAATGTAATTACACGTCATTGTTCACTGATTGCTACTAAGCAATACAGCGGCTTCCATGACAACAAATATCAATTTTATAGTATTTCAAGCATTTCACAAAATTATCTTGGTATAATCTTAAGAAATGTTCCTCAATAACAAGTGTGGTTACAAAGTACATGTACGAAGTTTCACCAGTCACTGATCTAACCACATATAATACACATGGCTCATTTTATCTTGTGTGCTTCTCATTTCTGATTGAAATACCAGTACCTGTTTTATCAGTCAATGAACAAGGTAAATACACATGGCTCATTTTATCTTGTGTGCTTTTCATTTCTGATTGAAATATCAGTACTTGTTTTATCAGTCAATGAACAAGGTAAATACACATGGCTCATTTTATCTTGTGTGCTTTTCATTTCTGATTGAAATA
>JAULBS010028237.1:0-10419 GCA_032355785.1 Symmetromphalus regularis
AGTTTTAGTACGAGAACTTTCATTGGATAAACAGAACAAAACTACCCAATAAAATTAACAGTTAAACCAATGTATAAAAATGCTCACTGAGACATTATAAAAAAGAATTCCCAGTTATGAGTGCTTGCTGGAATAATAAAGTTTTATAAGCATAAAACCATGTAAGCATTTTGGAAAACTCCAAACAATTGGCCCAAACAGTCATAAAAATATGTAAAGTGAAGACATTACAAAAGGATTATTTCCCTGCCAAAATTGAAATAATACAACTAAAAAAACTGAACCGCAAAAGAAACATCACTGCTGATGGAAAGGATGAAGCAATTAATGGCATTCATAGGGACCATATACCCACATACCATATGAAAAAAATAATTTAAAAAATGATTTTTCCCCATTTTTGTCACATGAGCCACCAGAAGCTGTTACCATGGGTAATGAGCCACCAGAAGCTGTTATTGGGCATGATGAATATTTCCCCCATCATACTGAGTATGTTCTACAGTGTTTATATTTGGGTAATGAGCCACCAGAAGCTG
The DNA here is from genome assembly GCA_032355785.1 of Symmetromphalus regularis. Taxonomy (NCBI): domain Eukaryota; kingdom Metazoa; phylum Mollusca; class Gastropoda; order Neomphalida; family Neomphalidae; genus Symmetromphalus; species Symmetromphalus regularis. The sequence continues at coordinate 540 of JAULBS010028237.1, forward strand.
TTATTGGGCATGATGAATATTTTCCCCATCATACTGAGTATGTTCTACAGTGTTTAGATTTGGATAATGAGCCACCAGAAGCTGTTATTGGGCATGGTGAATATTTTCCCCATCATACTGAGTATGTTCTACAATGTTTAGATTTGGGTAATGAGCCACCAGAAACTGTTATTGGGCATGATGAATATCTTCTAGAGATTTTGTGAACGTTTTTTTCATCAATTTGCCAATGACTCATTCTTGCTCAACTGTCACAATCTTTTCACTGTTGGTTCTGATAATTTGAAGACTGATGATGTCAAAAGAGGAGATGTATTTAATACACAATACCTTCAGACACATTTAGATTAATTTTTGATATCTGATGCAGTGCACATACATCCCACCAGACATTTAAAATTGGTGATGGAAGATGTTTATAATCATATGACTCAAATGCATAATAACTGTTTTTGGTATGTATGGCTTGTTCAAAAACAGGAATAAAGAATTCTCTCAAAATAACCCTTTATCCTCTGAATGTCATATTTTAACGATTCAAAATAACATTCAAAACTGTTAATTGGTGTGGCATTTCTTTTGCGATGCACTGTATGTGATGAAACTCATAAAAAGAAAATAGAATAACAACATAAAAAGTTAATTATGGAAACAAAATCTGAAACATAATGAAAACAAAAAGACTAGATAAAGCATAGTATCACACACGATTACCACTAATGTCACCTACAATTGAACGTCTCAATAACAAAACAAAATAAAGGGATATATGCACAGTCAATGATATTATTTACTCATGGACAACATTTGAAATTTGTTGTTTGAGGAAAATTGCATTTACTACCCTGGGTTGCCTTAAGATAAGGAGGATACATTAGGGCACAACAACAAATACAAGTTTCTGTACAGAGCATAATGACAAATGCTCCTGCCATCTTGAAATTCATCCCCTGCATGCATCACTGTCAAAATTAATGACTTACAAATTCCAAGTATTAATAAATTCATGACAGCCTTCACTGATATGTACTCTTAAATAAAAATGATATGCATATGACAGAATTAAATATATAATCTGAGAAAGTTGTGACAGCCTACACTCCAGAATCACTGCACTCAAAAGAACTGGTAATAACGTAACTTTTTACTCTATGCTTCTTTTCTGCACTTTTTCTGAATTTGCCACTTTATGAATAAAAAGGTAGTACACACCACACAAAAATGGTTATAATATGGGTCGAATTTCAAGACTGCACCAGTGAATTTACTGTCATTCCCCAAAAGAACTTCAATTTGCTGAACTGAACCCAAAGCCCACACATGAAAATAATTGCCATGCCCATTAAACAATCTAGCACAAAGCTTTCAACATACTATACAATAAGAATTTCGTATTCAATAGGCATCTTTAACTATGCTGCAAAACAATGATTCTGTATTCAAAATGGCTTCTTTTAATAGCCTACAAAACAATGATTCTGTATCTTGTCATCAATCTAACATGGGATCTTTTTCCCAACAAGCATCTCTATTTTGTCATCTATCTAACATGAGATCTTTTACAAAGCTATAAAACAAGCATCTCTACTTTGTCATCTATCTAACATGAGATCTTTTACAAAGCTATAAAACAAGCATCTCTACTTTGTCATCTATCTAACATGGCATCTTTTACCAAGCTATAAAACAAGCATCTCTACTTTGTCATCAATCTAACATGGCATCTTTTACCAAGCTATAAAACAAGCATCTCTACTTTGTCATCTATCTAACATGGGATCTTTTACCAAGCTATAAAACAAGCATCTCTACTTTGTCATCAATCTAACATGGTATCTTTTACCAAGCTATAAAACAAACATCTCTACTTAAAAATACTACTACTTTGTCATCAATCTAACATGGCATCTTTTATCAAGCTATAAAACAATCTAACATGAATTAGGATTCTGTACTTTTCCATCAAGCCAGCCCAGCATCTTTTACCATTCTATAAAACAATGATTCAGTATTTTGAAGAAGAACCTGTGGACTGTCGAATTCACAAACCTCTCCTGCATCTAGCACTAGAATTCTGAAATAAATAAAATACAATTAGATTTGTTTTATATTTTCATTATCATCAACACTACAGCCACAATGACTGTAACAGGGAACATTTTGTTCAATATCACATCATGAATCACAATGCATATTTCAAAGATTGCTTAACAATTCTAACTTACAGAATCAGTAATTAATAATTAATTTAAATTCATTAGCATTTGTTTCTAATCAAACATTTTGAAATGTTATGTCCAATAAGAAAAAGAAAACATTATTTCACTTACCCAATACATATACTGCTTTGCGTTACATGGTCACTGAGAAATGTGAAAGGAGAGAAATACTCCCAGAGCCTGTGCTATTAAAACATTTAGGCATGATTTATTGTTCGTGACTCAAACTTGATTCACATTTCAACATATATTTTATGCTGTTGAAATCAGACATGTTTTTTTTATTGAAACATATTTTATTACTTTAAAAAAACTAACTTACTTCATATAATCATTGATTATATTCAAGTGATGTGCGATGGTCAGTACTGTAAACTTAATTGGTATAATCCATGATTTTTTCAAGGGATGTGCGATGGTCAGTACGGTAAACTTACTTGGTATAATCCATGATTGTATTCAAGCGATGTGCGATGGTCAGTACGGTAAACTTACTTGGTATAATCCATGATTGTATTCAAGCGATGTGCGATTGTAAGTATGGTAAACTAACTTGGTATAATCCATGATTGTATTCAAGGGATGTGTGATGGTCAGTACGGTAAACTTACTTGGTATAATCCATGATTGTATTCAAGCGATGTGCGATGGTCAGTACGGTACATTCTTCAAACTCTGTCCTGATGGTGGTCTGAATGAGATCATCAGTCTCCAAGTCAACAGCAGCCGTGGCTTCATCGAGAACAAGTATCTTAGACTTTCTCAACAAGGCACGTGCTAAACAGACTAGCTGTCTCTGACCAACACTACAAGCAAACAACACAGCTGTTGACAATCAGCTATAGTGAAATCTGTATATACAACACATGTAGTCCTATGCTTTTTAATAACTCTAAACCACAACCCACCTAAGCCATCAATTTGTGTTATCTGGGAAGGGCTCTTAAAGTGTGCTACCAGTAAGACAAGATAAGGGTCCTCTCAAAATGATTGACACTGATTCAAAAAGTAGTAATTTTCAGACCCACCCTCTCTACATTATTGTGAAAAAAATATTAATTTTTTGTTTATTTCAATCAATATTTTAATAACTAATTAATTTTTTTTATAATTTAAAGGGTGCTTTCACAAAACTCAATGAGTCACAGTCAATTTGAGAAAAAACAATTACAATTCCCAATGCAGAAGATACTTGGTGAAATAATCCAGAAAACTGTTTGCATAATAATGTTGTCCAGAGACTCTTATAAGAATGCACAAACACACAACAGTACATCAAACACAATTTTTGTTGTTATCTCCATTTATTCAAATTGTGGACTTAGCAAGTTTTGTAAACAATCTCTAAGCTCATCTTTACTGAATACTCAGTATTGTCAGTTTTAACAGTGATTCACAAGTCCAGCCTCATTCAGATTTTGAACATGACAATAATAGCAAAATTTGTTTTATCTGACAATGCCTCACGAGCACACTGATTTTTATTTTATTATCAGCTATTGGACGACAAACATGGTAATTTTGACATATTTCTTGAGGCTGGTGCCACATAAACTACAATAAGCAGCAAGAGGTCTTTCATATGCACTTTCCCACAGACAGAAGAGAACATACCACCACCTTTGATGAACCAGCTATGGACCACTGGTTGAAATGGAAAATAGCCCAAATTAACCGACTGCTTCACAGGCGGACATGCTAAAACAAAATAATAGTTTTGTCATATGGATCAGACAAATATTTTTGGAAATTAGATGTGTTTTGTTGAAAATCGCTGACCTGAAAACTATCTAATGTAAGCATAATTGTATTAGTCATGTACACCATTTTGACTCTTTATTATCATTACCTAAGGTTTTCTCCTCCCTCAGAACACTCGTACAAAAGACCTTTTGTTAATGATGATACATGTTTTTTCAAATCAGCTTGTTCAAGGGCACGCCAGATTTCATCATCGCTGTACGTATCAAATGGGTCAAGGTTCATGCGCAGAGTACCAGAGAACAACACCGGATCCTGAAAATTTTCATTTTATTTTCAAATCTGAACAACAATTTATTATTTTAAACAATGAAACCTCATTCAACACACATTCTTGAAAACCGCGAGGACAAAAATCAATACTGAAAAACAAAGCATGTGCAGTGTACAAAATTAGCATATTTTCTAACTGCTCCAGAATCCATTCACACACGGTCTAGATAGAGTCTGCCTTCTGTATTCAACCTTCTGTGTAGTATTTACAAATTTTAATCTGGTGATGCCAGCTAACTTATCTTAATTTTGTACCTTGTACATAAAAAAAAGTTTGTTTGTGGGCACCCATTGCAATCATTATATACTATATAACTGACAAGTTTTATAAGGACAAACTTGTTGCATGAATAATGCCAGTAGCTAGGATAAATGCTTATTCTACCATGACTTTGGAAAACACTGGATTCTGATTGGCTGTCTACTTTAAAAACCAGGTTCCAAATCATCTGCTCTAATGCAATTGGATCACCATACTCACGTAGGAATATGAATTGTTGTTTACTAACATAATGTCATATTTAACCGTTGTATTACCTACAAGGTACAGAATAATGAGGGTCATATTTATCGTACAATTTCCCTCGTATATCATAATAAAATTGTATGTCATTCTTGTTTTGTTGTTTAACAATTGGCTGTTGTAAGAGTAAATTTGTTTCTGAATCCACAGTAGCTAGCAGTGTTGTGACTCTGTCACTTGACCCACAGTAAGCTTGTATTGAGTGCTTTGTTGCAAATGAAGTGAACCACAACACTTTCAGTTTCCTGGTTATTACTTAATACATTTAACTCGTTACTAATTAATTCAATTACCATGTATTTGTTTGGTTTTTTAGTATAAACATGTTTTTCAATTTACAGCTGTTGATACATGTGTACTCTTTACTTATGGGTGTATAAATATGATGTCACTTTAGAACGAGTTAAGATTTGGTTTTCAAGACATCAATGAACAAACATTACTCCACTGTTAAGGAAATGTTAGTTTGTAAACAACGACTGGAATGTTCATTTAGCAGGACAGTTCTACAGTAATAAACAGAATATTATATTAGTGTCCATGACAGATGATGTTTACGACACTTGTGCCTAAATTATCGCATGATAATTTAGGCACTCGTGTCGTAAACATTGTCTGTCATGGACAGTTATATAATATCCTCTATTTGCAAAATGGTGCATCAAACATTCAGAGGCTTGGCCAGAAATGAATTACTTTATATTCATTCTAATTTCAACTTCGTTTACATCTTTTTAAAATGTAACTGATTCAAGTATGCATTTAAAAATTGTTACTTAAAAGGAATTTCAAGAAAACATCCAATAGGAATGAAAACAAATTCAAAACAAGAAACTATCTGAAGCATAATCACCATTTGAAAAAGTTTGACATTTTACCTTTCCATACACACAAGTGTGTTTTATATTTATACAGTAAAACAGAAACAGATAATATTGGAAAAAAACCTCACAGAATATTGCCAAATCATATTTTCACAATCTGCAAACAGTTATTTTGGTAGATTTCATTTGAATAATTGAAAAATAAACATATATACCATGACCTGCATAAGTCAGTTTTGCACCACTTTGTTATGTCATACACATCTTTTACGTCACATACTTCTTTGTTTGCAGTTTGGAGGAAATTAGCCTACTACCATTTACTGGTTTCAAATCCCAAAAAATGTGCTTCAAAAATGATCTCCTCAATAAGTGAAATATTTGTCAGTTTGGATTGATACCTACCTGAGGTATAATTGTAAGTTTAGATCTTAAGTCATGTAGTCCAACGTCTGCTATATTAACACCATCAATACTGATGTGGCCTCCTGTTGACTCGATGATTCGGAACAGAGCAAGAGTTAATGATGACTTTCCAGCACCGGTCCGACCAACAATTCCAACCTGAAATAATACACACATATCATTAATCAACTCTTTAAATGGGAATCTTAACCACTTAAAATTAACTAAAACTAGAATTCATACACAAATAAAAGAAAATGTTATTTCCAAAATAATATTTTCATCTCATCACAACAGATCAGACATCCTTGATTGAGGAGTTGTAACCATGTGATAAATCATTTATAAAACAAATACCTTCATATTGTAAAAACAATGGTCATATACTACACAGCTTCAAATGAATGCAATCATGATGTTAAACCAAAAAATGCGAGTCCATGTTATTTACATGATGAGTCACACCTTATGAGTACAACACATTTTATAAATACTGGGTCAACAAGCAATGTGTGAGATGAGATACCTTATGAGTACTACACATTTTATAAATACTGGGTCAACAAGCAATGTGTGAGATGAGATACCTTATGAGTACTATACATTTTATAAATACTGGATCAACAAGCAATGTGTGAGATGAGATACCTTATGAGTACTATACATTTTATAAATACTGGGTCAACAAGCAATGTGTGAGATAAGACAAACCTTCTGTCCAGGTTCGACAATACAGTTAATCCCTTTCAACACGAGATCAAGCTCTTCCCTGTATCTTGTTTGATAGTCATGGAATACCACCAATCCCTGGTGTGGCCACGAAGCATCTGGCTTGTGGTCCTTCAACACCCAGTCAGCCTACAGAACAAATTAATTATTCATTCACATGCAGGTTGTACATTATGGTCATTCTACCCAAGTCATAGGAAACAGTTATGAATCCACTAAATGTGATATTAACAACTGACTAAATACTATATACCATGTGAATTAGCTGGAAACAAAAATGAAAATCTGTTGAATTTATCCAAATTCCAGAACATTAATGTGGTTTCCGATTTTCTGAATACAGCCAAAAAAAGCACTTTAAAAAAAACCGAATCAATTCTTTTTCTTTTCTATTGACTAATTTTTATTTCGTACTATTACCACATAAGTGGGATTTAAAATATTAGCAATACCACCCAGTCATCTTTGCTCTTTCAAATGACAGATTCAATTTTAGAAATTCTTCTGAAGCATATAAACCTGACTACAGTAGATGATAATAATATCCATTTAAAGATGGTGAAATTCCACATAAAGGAAAGACGATCTCGTTCAAGATGGATCATTCAAATACCTACCTCGTTAGGTGTTTCAGTATATTCCTTTATTCTCTCCACAGCCACTATGTTAGTTTCCAATTCACAAGTCATTCGCACCAACCAGTTCAAGGTCTGTGTTATCTAAACAAATTAAAACAAATAAAATAAAATCACACATCTAAACACATTTAGGAACCATCACAAAGCATTTAGATGTGTCCTTGACTCCTGAATTCGGTTTGAGATCAAAGGTTTTGAAAAATATTAATGATTTTGATTATGGCACACTTAAGTGTGGGGTTCGTCTTCTAAAATATTGATGAATACGATGACCAATCAAGACTTCTCAAACTATCATGCATTCAAAGTGAGACTTGTGCATTTCCATTTCCTTTCCTGTCTCAGAGGTGTCTCTAAAGATCACAAAAACAATGCAAATAGGTTTATTTCACAGTTAATGAAGCTCATACCTCCAACATTTCACTGATTCTGGTGAATGTAATCACTCAAAAGCTGAAGATAATTTATTTAAAAGGAATCACCCAACCTCCACTAGAATTAACAAAATATAAAATAGCATTTATAGAATCTTCTCTAGCCATTACGTAGTTAAATCTCTTTCAATTTTAATGTTGAAAAGTCTTCATGAAGCATAATAGTTCATGAGACATATTGTACAAAAGAGAGTTTTGTACTTGTGTTTATGGGCATGCAAAAATGAATGATGGACATTTCGAATGAGCAGCTTAAGCTTACTACAAGCAATTTACACTTATATAATATATAATTAGTTATAAAACATATTAGTTTAGTAACAAGATAAAAAATTCAATTAACTAGTTTATTTTTGATTTTGGGAAGTGGGACATTGCACAGTTAGAATATTTGCACAATTAATAATAGTTCAGTAATTTAAAAGCAGCTGTATTCCTTACATTCATAGCATATGAGATGGAGAGACCAACAATTCCTGGACTAAGTGACTCCCGACTTAGCACTGCAAACAGGGATGCAAAAAATGTAATAAAGTTGCCAAGAAACTCCAGACGAACAGCCAGCCACCTGAATTAACAAAAATTTAAAACACCATTAATTATCTTAGTTATTAGTACACAGATACTATATTATAAAAATCACCATTAATTATCTTAGTTATCAGTACACAAATACTATATTATAAAAATCACCATTAATTATCTTAGTTATCAGTACACAGATACTATACTATAAAAATCACCATTAATTATCTTAGTTATCAGTACACAAATACTATATTATAAAAATCTCCATTAATTATCTTAGTTATTAGTACACAGACACTATATTATAAAAATCACCATTAATTATCTTAGTTATCAGTACACAGAGATATTATATTATAAAAAATCACCATTAATTAATCAAGGCCATAAGTGTATATACACTATATTTTAAAATCACCATTAAGTATCTAGGTCATAAATATACAGACATATATTTGCACCACATAACAAAATGTACATACTAGTACATTGACTTGTTAACAGTAAATTTCTGTCTCTCTTGTGGAAGAAGAACAAAAAGGAGTTGAAGTTTGGGAAAAAAGCATAATAAAAAGATTGGGATATTAAAAATATTTTTTACTTTGAAGACAGTTACTCACTAATTTTATAATTTAGATGAAATCTTCACATATTGTAAATCATGAAATTAATGCATCCTTAAATTAATGCGAGTGATGGAAGTCAGAGTAAAATGTGACATAAAATTAATGTGAGTGGTCTCCCTTTGGTATAGTAATTTGAAAACAGCACATGTTTGTGCAGCAATCAGCCAGTAACGCAATTTCCTAAAACTGAGACAACAAGTGTTGTTGTTATCAACTAACTTAATTGAGAACATTCAAATCAGTCAGAAACGACCAAATGTTAATTTCCTAATGAAAAACATGAAAACATTATAACAATGCTATCATCAACTGAGGCTGTCAACTTACCGGATTAGTGGTTGAGTAAATATTTTTAATCAGACTTTTATTATGTATGTATATCGTAATTTGTGTCCTGTGTTGTTTTTAATCGAACATGATCAGCAGTTATTATGTACTGGTATTTTAATGTTTGTTTTGTTTCAAGGATCCATGATATATAAGTATGTTCTATATTTAGAAATAAATATATTATATTATTAATGTAAATAATAAACTCACATTTTTCGCATTAATTTAATATCATGATCAAATTACTATCAAGATATACAGTACATGGTAACATGAACTATACTCACAAATAGGTCTAGGTAGTTACATTGTTTTACTGTTAATGACTAATATCTACACTGAACATCAGTACATGGTAACATGAACTACACTCACGAATAGGTCTAGGTAGTTACATTGTTTTACTGTTAATGACTAATATCTATACTGAACATCAGTTCATGGTAACATGAACTACACTCACGAATAGGTCTAGGTAGTTACATTGTTTTACTTTTAATGACTAATATCTATACTGAACATCAGTACATGGTAACATGAACTACACTCACGAATAGGTCTAGGTAGTTACATTGTTTTACTGTTAATGA
>JAULBS010028248.1:0-10419 GCA_032355785.1 Symmetromphalus regularis
AACATTCTACCGCTGGACTACCGAGGTTCACATATTTTATGGAGGACTGTCACGCTGTGCAATTATAGAACTTCCCCTTTAATATCACGTAAATATAAAAGGTGACAGAAAGAAAGAATTTTTTTTTACTATAAAATAAACAGTAGCATCATCTTCTAATAGGAAGGAGATTTTGATAAACTCGAGTAAGATAAAATAAAATTGCTGTTTAATTGAATTTATCTGATAATGGTTTATCCAGAGTGAAGTTACTATTTGTGTAAGTGATATAGCTTTCACGAAGGTGGAATTCTTCTGTGACTTGGTTCTACTTTTAATAACAGGGCCTTTGCTAGTGAGTGTGTATTTATAACACCCCCCCCCCCCATTCCAAAAAATACCCCCCCCCAAAGAAAAAACCCAACAACACCAAACCCAAATAAAACACAATAGCGATTTTTTAAATTTATAATAACACCTAAAAAAATCATTCAATTGTGACTTCACTTCCGTATTATACCGGATACTGTGTGTCATAATAATTATTATAAAGATATCTGGTAATCTATGTAATATCGACTTAGTAAATTGTAGGTTATTGTTTATCTGAAGTTTTGTAACTTATATTTTATGATCTGTAATCACACAGGCTTATTGATAGTATTATAATTACTTGAGGTAGATATCCGTGATAATTATAGATAATTATAAACTAGGATTTAAAATTAATTCACGCACTGTTTATTCTAGTATTACTACAGTAACATTTTACTCATATCTGAATACTGTGAGTAGTCTAGGTGTGGGGTATACACCAGTTGTTACTTAACTGCTCATTTGTATGGAAACACATATTTGCCAGTTTATTATACAGTATTCCATAATGTTCTACGAGATAGTAAAGGAATGGTTAAACACCGAAATTAACCGAAACTGAACCGAAATTGACCGCATATGTTCATAATAAAAATTATACTACTACTGCTACTACTACTGTTACTACTACTACTACTACTACTACTACTACTACTACTACAACCACTACTACTACTACTGCTGCTACTGCTGCTACTACTACTACTAGCACTACAAACACAACTGCTGCTTTACTACTACTACTACTACTACTACTACTACTACTACTATTACTACAGCTACTACTACTACTACTACTACTACTACTACTACTACAAACACCACAGCCACCAAGAAATGTAGTATTTAACAAGTATTATATGCTATATAATGTAGTAAATAGTATGTACTAGTTAGTATATTCTTATACTTGAGATATAATGGTAATAGTAGAAAGTATTAGTAGTAGTAGTAGTAGTAGTAGTGGTAGTAGTGGTAATACACGTAGTTGTAATAGTAATAATAGTAATAGTGGTAGCAGTAAAACAGGTAGTAGTAAGTGGTGGTAATAATAGTAACATTAATAGTTGAAAAGTAGTGGTAATAATAGTAACATTAACACGCAAAAAAGTATGGGATTGGGTAATAAAAAATTAAAGGAGAGAGTGGATTGATAGATATGGGTTATTCTATATTAGTGTAAATCCTCGTAGAAACAATCCTGTTATTATTATTTTACTATGTCCTTTTTTTTCTTGGACAGTTGTTAACCTTGCATGGGCGTAATGAAGTTCTATTTTATAATCTGAAAACTTTTAATATACCAAATAAACTTTCTGCTAGAGTGTCTGAAATTCCTTCGTTTGTTGTATAACCCAGTAATCTAACCACTGGGCCATCTGTAGATAACAGCTTTTTAAAAATGAGGTCTAGACATTGTGCTGTGTGGAACGAAGCAATCTTACAAGAATTTCGACTGACATTAAAATAATTCTTTCCTTTGAATACGGTATTGCAAACACTTCACACGCACAGAAAAAAAAATCGCCTTTGTAGCTTTTGAACGAAGCAAATAATGCGTTTAAAGAGCAACATTATTAATACATTAACTCATTCGGATGTTACGCAAAGCGGGAGGTCTGTTTATGCACAGACTACAGTGTATCTCCCAGTACCGGTCTTCTCGAGGTAAGCGGCGCGTTCAGTTCCTCTTCTCGGAGTAAGCGGCGCGTAGCGGTGACGTTACATTTTCAAACATGGCGATTTTCTGCATGCGCGGAGTGTTTTAACAACATAACAACCAAGGCGCAGGTTTCATACGTTCATGACTGCATGCCTGACTTGCTACAACGTTAGTTTTTCTAAAGATGTAGTGCTTAATGTTTCATGGAAAATCTTGTCTCATTACAGAGAAATTTACTTCAGAGACGTTGTTAACCCTGTTATTGGTCATATTATGTGAGATATTGCTCTTCAACAATAATGTCCCCTATTTGCATGGCAATGTTCTTTTTTTCTCACAGTTCTCTGTGTGCTCTTTGCATCATTTATGTTCTGTTTTGCACTATAAAATTAATAAATAGTTAAATATGTAACATAAAGTGATAGAAACCTCTATTTCTAGCGCTCGTCTCCCGGTGGTTTCTTTAATGGCAGTACATTATAAAATATAAATGTGACTTTAGCATATTTTTTTTAAGAGTTGAATGGCATAGACTGCAATAAAAGGACAAGGAGAAAATAAATTGTGTCGTTAGGTCGCTGGTATTAAAGCTGATAGGTACTGGGTTCAAATCCCATTCCGATCAAAAGTCAGTACACTACCAGTCTCATCTTGATAGAGATGTAAGTACTGGGAACAAATCTCAGTCGAGGAATGGGAGTTTTAATCTTGATACCGGCTCCAACCCAAAGTGAGTGCTCCACAAAGGCTCAAAGGCTAGGTGTAAGCCACTTATTCCGACCAGTGGTCCACAACTCGTTTATCAAAGGCCGTGATATGTGCTATCATGTCTGTTTGATAGTGCATATAAAAGATCCCTTGCTGCTTCTCGATAAGAGTAGCCGCATTAGTGTGGCGGCAGCGAGTTTCGTGTCTCCTACTAACATTAACCTCTGATTACTGAAGTCGTGGTATGTGTCGTCCTGTATGTGTGAACGTTGACGCAGTAGTGTGGCGGCAGCGGGTTTCGTGTCTCCTACTAACATTAACCTCTGATTACTGAAGTCGTGGTATGTGTTGTCCTGTATGTGTGAAAGTTGACGTAAATGTTTGTTTTGTTTAACGACACCACTAGAGCACATTAATTTATTAATCATCGACTACTGGATGTTAAACATTTGGTAATTTTGACACGTAGTCAAGTGTGAGCCAGCTTCCGACTTAGAGGTTAATGGTTCTTGGCACTAGACCATTTTTCGCAATGACCATACTGCACACATAACACCAGATAACTGAAAAATAGTCCATCTGGTTTTGGTGCCGAATCTATAGATTCGTTAACACGCCAAGGCTAGTAATGGCGGCATGTTAGTTTTAAGGCAACGCTTGATTTAACGTGACGTAAAGTACACTTAATGTTTAGAGATGTATAAAGCCAATTAATTAATTTAAGCTATAAATGAACATGGGCGTGCAGAGCTGGCAATAGGCCTGTTCCAAACTGCTAATTAAGTATTTTTGTAATCAGTGCTAAATATATATATATGATTTATGTATGGGTATATACATGTGCATGCAGTATGCATGATGAACTTATGACCCTTCTTGACTCTATTTACAATATCAATATTCTTTACCAAATGCCCAGGGGTCCTCCTTTTGCTTATACTAGGGGGAGTAGGCCCATGCCAACAAGCTCCCCTTCTGTTCTGGCCTGTAAATGAATGAAGTCTGTCTCTCAGATTATATCACAAAAAAACTAAATCAACATGAATGACGTTTCAGAACCCGATTAGTAGTTTCATACACATGGTTAGTCGCTGTAACTGTTACTCTTTACCTTCTATTCTTGTATTTTCTAAATACTAACACGATTGTTAGAATTCTGAAATACAGTGACACCGCGGGAATCTAGTGAGATTGCCGCCCAAACAAACAAATCACCACTCTTTTGGCGTAGTAACACAACGCCCCCAAATCACCACTCTTTTGGCGTAGTAACACAACGCCCCCAACTCCAATTACTACGCTGCATGAGAAGAACAAGACCGGCCTCCGTGGCGCAGTGGTTAAGCTATCGGACTCATGGCTAGTAGGTACTGGGATCGAATCTCAGCCGAGGCATGAAATTTTTAATCTCTGTATCAGCTCCAACCCAGATTCAGTGCACCGCAAGGCCCAGGGGGTAGGTGTATACCACTTACACCGACCAGTGGTCTACAACTGGTTCATCCAAGGCCGTGGTTTGTGCTGTCCTTTCTGTGGGAAAGCGACTATAAAAGATCCCTTGCTGCTTATCGATAATAGTAGCCGCATTAGTGTGGCGGCAACCAGTTTCGTGTCTCCTACTAACACTAACCTCTGTCCTGGACAGACAGCACAGGAAGCTGAGTTGTGTGCCTAGAACAGCGTGCTTGAACCATGTTGGATTTAATTGATGTTCAGAAACGGGACCAGATCAACCCCCCACCCCCACATATACATACATACACCTACGCATAATAAAAATACATTTACAGGAACGTGCATACTAAAGTCAATTTAAAAAAAGTAGATTGTTCTGGGGAATTATTGGTGGAAAAGGTATTAATGAAAAGTAAGAAACAGTAGGATAAGTGAAGTAAGGATAAGGATGAGTAATAGTTTTCCTAATGATAAGAAACTGGTCGTTGGTGGATTGGTATTCTCTCATGGTGTATTTTAATTCTGCAGGTGTTTCTAAGCACAACTCGTATAGCATAAAAGGCGTATTTAAAAAACAACTATATTCCACCGTGCAGCCAGTTTACCTCCACGTAGCGTTCATGATGTTAAGTGCGCCTATTTACAGAGAAAACAAGAATGGAAGATATTTAACCACTCAACGGTCTTTACGCTTGTAGAATGAGTGTTAGAGATACAGGGGAGTTGACTGTTGGCTAACGCGGGGGAGGACCCTTTGATTGTGTTATAGTGCACCACGTGTCGCCCTAACTCGGTTTTCATCTACACTATAAACTTTATCCCACACATATGTTAACGAATCTTTTTTTTTTTTTTAATAACTGCATAATGCCAACCATATTGTGGTTTTTTGTGATGACCGACATAAAACTTGACGTCATCTGGTTTTCACACAAAACACTTGCTGATTTACATCACGAAAATGGTCCGTTTGATGTTGCCTATCTGTGGTTATAATTCGGATAAATGTTACTTTGTGGTGGAGTAGGTTTAAATTATATATTTGGTTATATCTAATTAAGGTTCCAGTGACGTAGGACGGATTTTCAAATTGGAGGGTGGGGGTAATTTTTATGTTTGTATAAAATGTGTTGTGCGAGACAGGGAGCGCCGCGGGAACGATACTTAACAAGGACAATTTTAAAATATTAACTCCTCTATAGTGATTCTGGCGTGTTTTCGGCTTATTACTTGAGATATTTTTTAACCATATTAAAAACTGACGGAAACCCAGCCACACCACTCCCGACTCCTACGGGTCTGTACCTACCAGTCACAAGTCCGTAGGCCTAAGTACTTCATTTATGGGGCAGGGTGCGGGTGGGTTCCTTTTAGTTAGAATATTTCACACAAGACACGGGTTTTAGCTCATTGGTATAACGTCCGTTTGACGTGCGAGAAGTAATAAGATCAATTCTATACAGAAGATATATATATTTTTTTTTTTAAAATGTTTTGTCCGTGTACTCCATGATTATTGTAATGTTCATAAAACTGTTAATTTTAACCCGTAATGCACATTCATTACATAAACAGGTTGTCAACTTCCCCACCCCACTCACCAAATTTTGTTTAAAATAAATTTAAAAAAATATCAACAACAACAAATACTTTTTTAAAAAATTAAAAAAATTGCGGGACGAATCTCAAATGGTAGCGTGTCTGCCTGTGAACCGGTCGGTCGTCGGATCGATCCTTCTCAGTGGACCCATATGCAGTTTGGGCTATTTACCGTTCAAAGGCCGTGGTATGTGCTGTCCTGTCTGTGGGACGGCGCATATAAAAGACCCCTTGCTGCTTATCGGAAAGTGTAGCCAATGTGGCGGCAGCGGGTTTCCTCTAAATCCATATGTCAGAATGACCATATGATTGACGTCTAATAGCCGCTGATAAGATTAAAAATCAAAGTGCTCTAGAGGCGTCGTTAAATAAAACAAACTTTACTCTATAAGCTAAAGTTTAGAGGATGTATGGAAACATCTGTGATGGGTTGCACCAATGAATCATTGTTTCAAAAGTGATGAACTTCGATAATAATCTTTATTAATCTATGACGTTACAGTCTGAGGTATCATTGTATGACGTTACATTCTGAAGTATTACTGTATGACGTTACAATAATTATAAGGTATTAATGTATGACGTTAAAGTCTGAGGTATTAAAGTATGACGTTACAATCTGATGTATTAATGTATGACCTTACAATCTGAAGTATTAATGGATGACGTCATAATTTGATGGATTAATGTATGACCTAACAATATGAGGTATTAATTTATGATGTTACAATATGAAGTATTAATGTATACGGTCATATAACCTGAGGTCATATTCTTGTGACCTTTTTCTTAGGTCAATCAAATCACAGAAACCAGTTGTTTTATCATCTTGATTGATTCGAATCATTTCGACTAATTCACCAAACATACTGGATGACACCGGAAAAGAAATCTATCCAGCTGTTCCAAAAATACCGCTTGGCAAAATATGCATCAATAGATGTATATACAAAACGCAAACAGATTCAGTAGAATATATTTATGTTCAAAATGATCACATTGTAGTCAATGTGGACTTTGCATTGTGTAAAGATATGGTTTTGGAAAAAAAGAAAAACTTTATCGTTTCAGATTGGACATTATTTGTTTATGTGTAATGAAAGCTTCATTTTAAGTTCATCGTCCGCGTTAGTGTGTTTTCAGGAGGGCGGGCGCTTGTGGACAAGTTGACTGTTTACCGTTGTCTTCTATCATATTACATTTATCTAACGTTTGTCGTAAAAAAAAAGTTTTGCGAAAGACCGCAAGCGCTTGCTCTCCTGAACATACCCGCTTGTATATCATCACTGCTGAGTGGTGCACGAGCGCATGCCGTGATGACGTTTGTCACTCGGATTCAGATTATTTTGTTTTGTAGAAACTGAGGATAAAAAGTCATTATTAATTTTAACAGGGAATCATCTATCATTTATGCTTCTGTATAAATTCTATAGAAACATTTAGAAACACATAACGGTTTGTTGTTTCTAATTCATCAAACGATCTAGTACTTAAATAATAAAACATATATATCGCTTATAATCAATTTCCGGGCTGTATCTGGAAACGGTCTATTTTTGTGCGGTTTCTTTACAACGAATCTGCGCGCTAGTGAACCTTGACATTGGAATAATTATGTTACACAAATACAAATCGTCTCTTTCAGAATACAAAATTAGAAGAAAAAAGTGTACATTTACTCAAAATTATCTATTTAAAAGGTTGAGTGATACACTACACTCATTATTTTGGCATTGTAGATTCACCCAATAACGTGCAATATCAATACATACCAAAATAAGCGGCAGTTGTCACTGGCAGATCTCACAATCATGACATAAATTTAGGAAGTCACGTGACATATGTTTTACGGTACAACTAGATTGTATCAACCTAAAAATAGACCATTCCCGGATACGAATTCCTAAAATGTCAACATCCGACTAGGTAGGGATTTCTTTTTTTTAAATATATAAACAGATAACATTTGAAAGATTTGTTGGTTGATTGGGGGTATGTGGATTTTTATGTGATTTTTGTTAGTTGTTATTTATTGTTTGTTTGTGGACTTTGGTGTTGTTGTTGTTTTTTGGGGGGGGTGGTTTCTGTTTGTTTGTTTTTTTTATTATAATTGTTTCTATTTTAATTTTTTTTTTTTGGACTTTATAAAAGATAATAACTTATTGAAGTGCTTGTATTCTTCTTTTAATGCAAACGACAAAAGATTTTTATTTCATTTTCGGCGTCAGCATGCTTTAGAAAAAATGTCGTAAAACAGAATTACTATATGGGGCGAGAAATGGGTGTGATATATATGTAACATAACCCAGTTCTATGCCATTAAACAAACCTTTTTTATTCAATCCATTGTAAATAACATATGTAATCTCTTTAAGACATATACAATTCTTAATATCAACAATGGCGGCTACAACTTCTAACTTTTTTTTTCAAAGATGCCATAAATTGTTCAGTTTTGCATGACAGTAGAATAATGTTTACATTGTTCCCATGTATATCAGGTTCCAGCGTTTAACGTGTTATTTACATATACATATCAAATAAACCTACCTCTTTGGTTTAAGCGAATAATATCCTCCGTCCGGCTTGTCAGATGTGTTGTTTATTAGAGTTTAAATATGTCACAAATATACAATTTAGTTTCTTGGCTTCTTGATTTTCAATGGGCGGCCGTATTGTTTGATGCAGGTCAGCGTTTTAAAAGTGTTGGGTGACTTGGATGTATTTTGTATGTCATGTCAAAGGTCATGGTATGTGCGATTGTGTCTTTGGTGAAAGTGTGTATAAAAGACTTGATGCTGATCGAAAAGAGTAGATTGCGTGGCGGTAGTGGTTCATGTAGTTTACATTATTTAGCAAATCACATAACTTATGTTTGAAACTTATTAACAAAGCAGTCTCTAAAAAAAATAATCTTTTTTATTATTTTTAAATTTTATTATTTCTTCGGGTATTTTTTATTATATCCTTACCTTTTTTACTGGATATTTTTTTTTTTTTTTTACGACACCCCTCTAGAGCACATTAATCTATTAATCATCGGCTATTGTATGTCAAACATTAGGACACACACACGTTTAATGTCGTTTACAAACACTGTGTATGTGCGTGCGGTCGAGCGAGCGTGCATATGTTTGTGTGGTTGGATAGACAGACACAGAGAGACAAACAAATACATGGGCAACATTTTTCTGGCACTGTGTATTGAAAGACAGACAGACACACACACATATACATACACACACACACATTTACGCACGTACACACACACACACACTTACGCACGTACACACACACGGATAATGTAACTTACAGAATATAGGCACCATCAGTACTAAATGCATTACAATGGGGAACAAGTCGGAACGATAAATTTAAACAATCGCTTCTTTCATACTGTATTGTGTATGTGAATTACAATACATGTGTACCTGCGGTTGGAAACATGAGATTGTGAAATAGACAATTATTATGCTGTTTTTGCTGTTTATAGACCTATACCTGTCGTCACAGTCTCCTGGCGCCACAACTACTGAAATATACAGCTAGAAATGTACATGACGACATTTTGTTCAGAAACAAACAATTATTCTTGTTGATATCAAACACAGTTGCTTTGAAGTTCCACAGAGAAATTTGAACATTTTACCGATAATGTTTAGATGGTAAATGGGTAAATATGTAGTTGCCAATAGCAATTCTTTGATTAGCGAACGAGGAAATTATAAATACTCTAAAAACAACAGTTTGTTGATAAAATTTGAAAAATTTGTTGAACGCGTGTTTGTCAGGAAAAGCACGCACATGCAGTTGAATGAATGTACAGCTATTGTATTGTGTTGTATTGTATTGTACATGAATATCGAAAGAGAACAATTATTTTAATTGTATAATAAACATATTTTGGTACTTGAAACTGTTGTATGAGGTTGTTGTTTTTGTTTGTTGTTTTGTTGTTGTTTTAGGGGGCGTTTTATTCTGATTTTTCTTCTTTTTATTATTGTAATTATTTTTATTGCTTTTGTTATTTTGTTTCTTTTTTCTTTTGTGTTTTTTTCTCGGGTGGATGAGGGGCCTGATTTGGGTTTGTTATTTTTTGTTGTCTGTTTTGCAATCCAAATCCTAATTTTTATTATTACTCCTTTTCTTTCTTTTTTAATATTCATAGCGAACAACAAAATGATAATGATTATTAATAGCAAATTAATATTAAATGCAAAGTCCCATGGACCCTTGACATAATTAATTTCTAAAGAAAGAATTAATTTTAAATATAAACATCTGATTTGTCCATAGAAATAATTCATTCAACTACTTACATAATCACAGCATCTCGCTTATTATCAATATTTTTTAAACTAATAATGAATTATGCTCACGGACAAATAAATCGAAAAACTTTTTTTTTAACCTGTTGAATGTGTGACGTAAATATTTCGAGTCATGTGACGGGTATTCCCCCGTTAGATATTATTTAAAAACTTCTGAAAATTTTTGAAGCTGCAAAAACGTTAGTACCAACTTATTTCGCGCCGATCTGAAATTCGAAATTTTTAAATGTGGAAAAAATCTATCGACTCGACATGGAATTCCCTATACCATGGTTCAGTTAAAATGTCTTGTGTGATATGAAAACGAGA
>JAULBS010028259.1:0-24505 GCA_032355785.1 Symmetromphalus regularis
AGCCGATACTGAGATTAAAAATCCCATGCCTCGACTGAGATTTGATCTCAGGACCGACCAGCCTCGAGTCCGATAGCTTAACCACTGCGCCACGGAGGCCCCCCCACTAAAACCCCCACAATGCTTTGGAAATCATTCATCTTCTGAAATCACCTGTTTTTTTAAATATTATATTTAAAAAAACAAACAAATCATCCTAAAGATTAAAAACAATAAGTTTTGCTTTTATGTATGATTTACTGTTAGTAAAATAATAATAATAATAAAACCCACCCACACACTCTAAACTGGAACAGCAAAATCCTTAAACCAAGAAATAAAAACAAATAAACCGTTGTTGACATAAATATTTAACCAACATTAAGCAGTTTCTTAACTAATATTTTTTGTTTCTTTACAAATTCTATTTTCTGTTTATTAATATATAATCAAAGTTAAATGCTTCTGTTGACGTTCCGTATACGACAAACTGTTGTACGTCTCCTAATTTTATATACATATACTATTAATAAAATATTTATACAATTCTCTATAGTGTTTGTGTTTGACCAGTGACAATTTGATAACTATGCTGAAGTCAGAATTTAATATTATGTGTTTACTAAATAGTAAAAGGATACTATAATAATAGTGGCTTGAGATGGCAATCCTTCAAAAATTATATTTAAATGCATTGCAGTTAAAAGTTGCTCAATGGATAGGTGTACGCCTCTACACCAACCAGTGGTCCACAAATTTTATCAAAGGTCGTGGTATTGATATGATTGTCTGCCGGAAAGCAAATATAAAAGCAAATACATACTCGACCAAAAAAAGAAAGCATGCATTTGAAATATGATTTTTTTAAATATGCTATTTCAATATAATCGCAAACCACTGAGCATCTAACAGGAAGTCCTAATAACATTTAAATTCAAATATCAAATTACTATCAATTAAATCGATCTACTAGTATGCTTAAGTGACAAAATGTGACTTTGGGGAAGAGCTTTCATTGTATGAATGCACATCTTTATAATTTGATACTGTGGAGTTAATTAGGCATGGGCGTAAATCCTGGTTTGGGGGAGGGCAACCTCGCCCCTTCCTTTTGGTTTTGGACAAGTATGCCTATATAATTTTGGCTTCGAAGAATTGAAATTAAAATGCCTAAATGATAATCTTTACCAGTATTTCTATTTATTGCATCAATGTAACACTTAACCATGTGTTCATAGTGCAAATATACCGAAACACACAGTGGGTCTATAATGGTGTCAATCCTGGGGGGAGGGGGATATACATTTATTAAATCCTTGGAGTTGTTTATCACTAACAATGTAACAATAACAAGATAGTACAACTGTACATTTTAAAGTTCATGTTAATATTAAGTTAAGTCCTTGGGGCTGGTATCACTTTAAGAAATACCATCCGGTCTATGATCTCCTTCATTATCAAAGACACTAATAATTAAGAAATAAATGCCACGCTGACAATATACCAGTGAAATAAATAAAGGAAATACATTTTGAAAATAGCAAAATAATATCCATTGTTTAAACATCATATCTGATCTCAAAACAGTAAAATCGACAATAGAAACCACTGAGATTTCAGTCGTTTGCCCGTCAGTCTATTCCCCATGCCATTCTTTCGTTGTTTTAGATAACAAAGTATCAATTTATAATATATATTATACACAAATGCAAGTAATCTGATTGTATTCAAAGGTATTTTATTTTCATGGAAAACAATATTCACAAAATCCCTGTTGTAATATATACAGTTAACAGTTATATTTCCAGTACAAGATGAGATGGCAAGAAGAACAAGAAAAAAAACACACGAAAAAAACAAACAAAAAAAAACGAAGAAGAAATACGTGCAAGGGCGTAATTATAATTAAAAAACACCATACAACTATAAAGGAACCAGGACACTTGGGACCTCTAAATAATTAGTCAGTGATGTATAATTTGTTTTCATCTGTTCTCATTCATTGTAGATTTTCATCTGAAAACATATAAAAAGAGAATATTTTAAAATAAAGTAAGAATACTTCTGAAAGTTAGTGCATTAATGTTATTCTATCTATAAAATAAATAAATAAAAAATAAATAATAATAATTAAAAGAGAAATGTTTGATATTGTTTTTGGTAAATATTTAAAGCTAATTTAATTTAGAACATTGCTTTTATCTGAAAATATCCTTAATTGGTTTTTATTTCAACAAAATCTCATCTCTGATACAGGTATGGGTGTATCCGTGATATGTTAGGGAACCATTGTTTCGAAGCAAAAATCATCTAGTTGTACCAAAACATAAAGACTATAAACTGATTGTCAGTAGCGAATGAGCCTCACACCCTCGGAATATGCACATCAGTTAAAACTTCAAAAGTTGGCTATCATGCTTCTATCAGTTTTGGAAACACACAAACGCAGAACCGAATACAGAATTTATGTTAATAGTTCTTACGAACTATAGGGAAGATGTGTAAGAAATGTTACGTTTTTGTTTATAATATATTTTAAAATGACTATGAAAATAATGTTACCTGTTACTGGTAATGCCGCTGCCACTGTCGTCTGATGCCGTACTGAAACCAGACCCGCCTGATGTCAGGGATATTGTCGATGTGTTGTCGGTATTATCTACCGCAAAAATCGACTGAATGCGTCTTTCCGGTTTTTCTTCCAGCACAGTCTCTTTCGTAACATCTTCATCGTTTCCCGACATTTCTAAGTCTCTTGCACTACATTTTGGAGTCGGACTGGGAACAACATTATCAAATCGTACAAAATCTATACACCATATTTCATTTCTTTCGTCAAATTCCTCAATCCTAGCAAACCTATGTCCCCACATCAACTCTTTTGCTGTGTATGATGTTTTAGCTTGAACAAGTTCTCCAGTAGTTTCAATGGTGGCTTCCAGAAAAATGAGGATCTCAAATTTGTCCAATAATAGTTCATCTGGCCTAACAGACCACATTGGGCTACCTTTAGTTATCTTGTGCCGGAATACTAGAGGCCATAACAAAAATACCTGATCCATGCCATGTGCTGTGAATTCTAGACTGGTTTGGTATAAAGGATACACATATTTATCACTGGCGACATGCTTCTGTACCAGCATGCCATACAGACTGGCATCAATTAGATGGGTGTTCCTGTAATCACCAATACGGATCTGCAAGCACATATTATCATCTTCTTTGCAGACGACAGCACTCTTGCTGAAAACTAAAGTCTGTCGTCTATTCTTTGGTTTCGCCAGTCGAACAAAAATAAAACCCAACAGCACACATTCGAAGAATCCTCCTATAGTCATTTGCAAGAAGACAAGAGGAAAAGACCCTCCGCAGTCAGGATGCGGGTAGAGTGTTCCGTACCCGATGGTCGATTGGGTTTCCATAGACAGCAAGAAACAGTCCCAGAACGAGATGACATTAACCAAACACGGAACCCAATCTGGGTTCTGCAGGTTGTGGAAGTCTCCGTGGATGTAGCCCAGCATCCAGTAAAGGACTGCGAACACCAAGTAACATGCGAAATAACCGCCAAAGAATACTAACAAAGCGTACCTCCACGGGACTTCTATTAGATTAGAATAAACGTCTTTTATATAGCGTTTTCCTCGTTTTGAAAGTCCGCGGAAAGCGATGTTCATTTGTCCTTCTTTGCGCATCAAAGACCTACGAGGGTAATATTTTTTCTTCACTCTGTGAGGAGAATCTATTCGGTCAAACTTGTACTCTTCCCATCTGGGATGATCGTGAATAATGTCAACATTATGATAGTGTGCTTCAGTCCTATGTTTTGAAGCCATTATTCCTTCAATAAATATCAATACCTTTTTTGTAGATTATTTAAAAGAATTATTTAGAGTTGGATAACAAGAACTGGCTGCACATTAAACAACCATGATCGTTCTCGAGATGTTGAACTTGTCACGTGGGTTGATGAGGCGGAACGTACCGAAAGACAATCGTGATTTTGTGACATCCTGTCGGGTGTCATGTCAGAATATGTAGTAGCGATGTATCATTATAAAGTAACTAGCGGCCAACCCATACAGATGCCGTCACTCAGAATAGTCAATAAATCAGCTCATCTAGCCATAGCTACTATGAATACGTCGTTAAAGGAAAACGAATTGTCTGTAACAGAACACCAAACAAATGCTAATTATTGGAAATTAAAGTTTTAAATGATGTATTAAAAAAAAAATAAACAACAACAACAACGAAGAAATAAAGTGGCTATTCTTTTACCGTTTAATTTTAGAAGCATAGGGTCTTATGTATGCACTTCAATAAACCAAATGAAATAATTTTATACCACTGAATTTGAAAGAGGGCGCGGAGGCAATTACATTGTATATTAATTATTATAAAATGTCTGTCCCAACTCCATTTAAAATATATAAACTACAAGAATATGTGCGTTTTAGCAATACATGCATATTGATGATCCATGTTTAATACTATATAGACACCTGTAGAACAATGCAGACACTATTTGACTAAACAGTAGATTAACACATGTTATATAAGCCTTTAGCAAATCATTTCAAAGAATATTTAATCCATGTTCTTGTGACTGGTGCCAGGGGCGAAGGTAGGAATTTTAAAAGAAAAGTTAAAAAATATAATTTTACCTTTTTGAAATTGGCAAATGTTTAAAATTAGTTGTGACTTAATTATAATAGATAAAAATTAAAACTAATGCCCGAGGCAGGGGGTCGCTACTGCTGGAATAAAATAAGCTATTATTTTTGTTCGTGCACGCTTAGTATTATTCATCAGTTTTGAAGATAATCCACGAGTGATCACCAGACATCACGTTTTCGTTTTTATGTTCCTTGTTTAGAGATTTGCTCTTGAACACAATAATATTTTTGTCATTTTGTAGTTTTAGAACTATTTTAACAAAGAAAACAAAGGTCAAGTCTCTTTAACAAATTTTATGATGTTTGCAACGTTTGTCTTAAGTGCACAATAACTGCTCCAGGCAGCTCAAGTGATCACCTAATAACGACATTGACACATCGCTTATAATAAACACACATGATTACCCACATAGGGACAAGTCATTAAACCTGAGTGAGGATTGATGTGATCATCACAATCGCATTTTAAGGAAATAATGACATCCATAGTTATAAATCCGCTACAGGCAAGTTGTTTGATGCTATCTTAGGACTGGCTCACGTCTGTTAGAAAATCACGCGAAGCAAATTTGTTATATCTTTTCATTTCTTTTGTGCTTTGATACCACAATTAAGGAGTTTTGTCGAATGGGAATTGTTATTTTTATGAAACATAATTAACAGAAATCCTATCAGATATCAATTACATAGATGTTTTAATGCAAGAAATAAGAAACTGTTTTAAAAGTTTATTAATACCGTTGTGAGAAAATATTTGAAAATTAACACGTAACCTTGGACTAAATTAGTTGTCAGTATGAATGACCCTGGTGTTTCTGGAATTCCACACGACAAGCTGCAGCTTCCCCAGAAGGTTCCTAGATTAACCTTATCCCAGAAACTGAACCTGCTGTTCAACTGTAGGATACACAACCCAGATACTAACAGAAAATCCATAATTAAGAGAGATGGGAACTACAGAATCATTACAACAGGTCTCAGTGATGTCCAGAGAAAGTATCTATCAGATTTGTACATCACTCTCATTGATGCTCAGTGGAGGTATGTGATCCTCATCCTGTTTGGAACTTTTGGAATAACGTATTTAGTATTCGGCTTCTTCTGGTGGTTTATGGCGTTCAACAACAATGACTTTGATAATCTCGGAAATAAAAACCACACGTTTTGCTTGATCGGGATAAACAATTTTGCCATGTCTCTAATGTTCTCCATTGAAACACAGACGTCAGTTGGGTATGGATATGCCTGGCCTAACGCTCATTGCTTTGCCACAATCCCACTGATGTATCTTCAGATTGTTATCGGGTTTTTTCTGGAGACGGTGCTGCTTGGATTTATCTTCATGAAGATTTCACGTCCAAAATATAGATCTAGAACTTTGATCTGGTCTCGTTATGCGGTTGTCTGTCAGGAGAACGGAGAACTGTGTCTTCAAGTTAGACTTGGAGATATAAGAAAAACTCATCTTATTAATGCTCACGTAACAGGAATGTTGATCCGAAGTCACACGACAAAGGAAGGCGCTATTTACCCCATGTACCAACACCAAATAGACTTCGATGCAAATGGTATGGGGAACAAAATGTACATGTTATGGCCACTTGTACTGACTCACAAAATATCGAAAAAAAGCCCACTATGGGATATAAAGCCACGAGAAAGGACCAAACTAAAGTTCGAATTGATTTTGTTCGTTGAAGGCATTTTAGAAGCTACCGGAGAAGTGTGCCAAGCAAGAACAGCATTCACTCCAGACGAAATTCTTTGGGGACGCAGATTTGAAAGCATAGAAAAATATGATCCTAATAAAAAGCAATGGCAAGTGGACTTTTCTCGATTTAACAGCGTCAGACATTGTCAGGATATTCGCCACAGCGCCAAGGAGTTCTCAGCGTACTATCAGAACAACTCAAGGAGGGAAGACGAAGAAAAGAAAGATGCAATCACCTCGTGTTCAAATGAAAATAGTAGCTTTAACGAAAGACGTGTGTCATGGTCCTTGTTTAATGTAAAAGAAAACACGGGAGATAAACATGACTTTGTGACTGACGAAGAGCCATCTACATCTGGTGGAAAGAAAGGCAAACTCTATATAAAGAAAGCAGACTCGTCTGTGAAGTATGGCGCTCGTGGTCTTGAAATGTTAACAACTGCAAGAGGACCGTTAGCGACGTCTGAACCAGTAACGACAGTGCAACTTTCACAGAAACTCAAGTCAAAGGGCGGAAGAAGAAAGCAATTGCCACTGGAGAGAGAATAGTTTTAATGGTATGAATTTTAACGTTGTTCAGAAAGACTAACATTTTTTAACCACGTATTTATCATTAAAACGCTAGTCTATTTTAATTAATAATATATTTTTTGGTTTATTTATGTTTTGTGTTGTTTAACTATACCACTTGAGCATGTTGATTTGTTAATCATCAGCTATTCAATGTCAGACATTTGGTAATGTTGACACGTAGTCAAATGTGAGCCAAATGGTTTTATATATATATATATATATATATATATATATAATACATTAAATTTGAATTGTCACTTAACTTTTTAAAAATATGCAGCATTAATGTCAGATGGTTGTAATATCTTAATTAGATAAATTAATAACTTGTGAGGATGAAGTATTACCAGACATCATTATAGTTAGTGATGCATCATATCGTACAATAGCCTCTAAATGTCGTGATTATATAAAACCTTCTCTATCCTGAGATAATATAACCCTGAAAAAGGAAGTTAACTTTTAAAGTTATAATATAAAGTGTACATTAATTTAAAATGCTAGTAGTTTAGTAATATGTCATGAAAATACAACCACATTGTTAAAACAAATTATATGTTTCTGTTAACAATCTTTAAACAAAAATAATTATTTTCTAAATGTTTTTATGAGCACTGACACTATTATTCGGGCCAAAAATTGCGGTAATAGCCATTTTAGGGTAAAAGGGTAATTATGTCATTCTGAATGTGTACATATACTGAAACACTAAGAAAACTCAATAGTTTTTTTTTTCTTCATAATAGGTGATGAGTTTTCAAAGTTTTTTTCATATACTTTGAAAACGCGTCATATGATGTAAAAAAAATAAATCATGCGTTTTAATTGTTTTTCATTATATTTTATGCATATATATCTATCAGCACAATAATCAAAATAGTCAGTTTTACATCAACATATTTTGAGCGTATATAACGAAATATTTTCCTTTTTTTCACAGGAGTACAGCTTCAGTACGTTTTCTTTGAGAAGAACCTGGATGTAAATCAACAACTGAAAGGACCTGAACATATACTTGATGTATATCGTCAACACGTGACATATTCACGCCTTTGTTAATCACGTTGTATATAGAGCTATAGAATATAATATTATCTAAATTTATTTGTGTTGTCTCTTCTTATTTTTTAACGTAATTTTTACATCCCGCAGTATATATGTGTGTGTGAATATGTGTGTTTTGTTTGTGTATGAGGCACCGCGGAGTAGGGGGGCCATGCCACCACGTTTTGGGGGACAACTAATTAAAATTATCACTAAAAATGGTTTTTGCTAAATAAAAATATTTTAAGGCTCGGTGACAATATAAAGTTGTTGAAATCCGGAGTGTTTTCGAAGTATGAGGGGTTCTTGCAGGAACGCTGTTGCCCTTTGGTCACCAACCTTCAAATGCATTCTGCTGGCCCTGTGTATGTGTGTGTGGTTTGTGTGTATGTTTGTGTGTGTGTGTGTATGAGTGTGTGTGTTAATGTGTATGTATGTGTATTTGTGTCGTTTTGTAATTCTTTTGAAGATTTGGGATTCAAACAAGTGAAAGAACTGAAATGTCTTCAGATTTTAAATTCATACTAAATGAGGGCAGAATATATGCAATACTTTTGAATTCTGCATTTAAACATGAACATTTGAGTCTGATAAACGATTTCTGGAATACATGTAATTCAACAGCAAATAGTTTGTGGATGTATTGCAATATTTGTAATATTATATATTCTACAAAAATAAGAGGGGTGTGACCTACTTTTCTATATTCGCCTATTAAGCTTTATTGCTATATTCTATGCTTATGTATGGGCAGGTCCATCTTCAACCTGCCATTATAACTTGGTCGTAACTAACTTCAATAACATAAACTATTAAAAAAAAATTGTTTCCAAAATTCCTACACTAGGCCCTCTTGTGCATTTACCTATACTGAAACACTGTGAAAACGCAGTTATTCTTTTCTTCATAATAGATGACGCGTTTTCAGTCTTCCAGTATGAGTTATTCCCAAAATTCCCCAAAATTCTTGGCCCCAGTTAACTATTATTTAAAATGTAAATTTTGTTTAAACATTTAACCTCAAATACGTTTACCAACACAACCTATCTTCACAATATTTTTTTTTATTTCTATAAGAATATTTGTTTCTCAAGCTTAAGATTTATGGAGAAAAAATATATTTTTTTTATTTTCATTTTCTTCCAAATTTGCATGAACCTATCTACGTTATAAATTCAAGAAATGTGGCTTTCATTATAAATTGACTTTGTTGAGTTGAAACCAAGTTAATTAACAATAAAATATATCAAAATCTGAATTTTTTTATTATTCCTTTTGTCCCTGACTTTTATGTCCTTCCCGTAACTCAACCGAAAAAAGGGAAAATAAATGATCTCTTTGTCTTTCTGAAGTGAATGTAACGTCATTTTGTGCATTTACTTCCTCTTTGAAACGTTACTATGTGCAAGTTGGTACCAGCAAAACAACAACCTCAAAATGTCCTTTAAAATTTAACTAGCAGGAGACTATATTTAAAAATGTCTTTACTGAAACACCTACTATGGGCAGTTTCTAAGTTTTTTTTCATGATCATCTAAACAATGTTTTAAAAAATAAGAAAAAACAAACAGAAATCCTTTTAAAGACCACCCATTATTTTCAACATTTTGTTTTATCTCTAAAAATTTCTTTCCTGTGACAGTCCTTCCTAAAACGAGTGGTTTTTATTTCAGGATAGAAAATTTGATACTTATTTTATGTTATTATTATTTTTTATCTTTATAAAATGTCTGTTTTCTATTGTAGTAATACCTGTTATTCATTAAACAAAATAATACAAAATTTCAATGATCAACTGATTCATCTTAATACATTGTAGGAAGGACACATTGTTACAGAAACGACATCAAATTGTGGCGAATTTTGAGGATGTCTCATAATATAATATATTGTGTGATTAGTACTTTATTTAAAGGTGGGTGAGGAGTCCAAATTTACAAACATAACATGCAGTTTGTTAATACCTCTGTGACTCTCTTTCCTTTGTATGTTAACGGGATTATCATCATATACAGAAATATAGAGCTGAAGCTTTTTTCGTGGCTAATTTAACCTTTAATTCCCATTCATTACTTAAAGAAATATGACAGGGCATTAGTAATAAAACACAAAAATAAAACCACACATTTAGAAAAAATTCTTTAAATTTTTCATTTTCATATCGAGTAAAAAATACAAAATTATGCAAAAACTCCGTAGAAAGCTCTGAGTAGCATATTCTTGTATATATGCTAAACATTTATAGATGGAAAAAGGTTGTTTGATGCTCATTTAGAAAATATTTAACTGTTTGCCCAAATGTCCCTATTTTAAATAATTATGAAGGATCTCTTGTTGAAAACTAAACGAGAAACAGTTATCGTGAAGAAATCTTATCTTTATATAAAAGTTCAAGAGATATTTGAGCAAAACAGTAGTTGGTATCAAGTGTTAAAAGAGAACAGAAAACCATATTTACTATTTGACATGTCACTGGTTTATTCATAAATATTTCACATACACGTATTATCATACACGATACTATACAATATGTATGAACCACGCTTGAATATAAAAATTCGGCTTCATCTGGATCTTGAGTTAGTCTTGTGTAAAATATCTTGCTGAATTCTTTTAAAATATTGTCAGTTTCGCTTCCATTTTAGACAAACTAACCTAATGTTAAATTTCAACTAATCACCCATAAACAAAAGACAATATTGGTAGATGTGGTCATTCATTTTAGTCAACTGACTAATAAGTGGTGGAGACCCGATGACTTGAAGATCCTGTCCATTTTGTGTTCCCATCTACCTGTTAAAGAGACAAAGAAACGTGGTTTAGAATTGTTTTCCAAACAATATTTATGACTACACGAAAAAGGACACTCGCGATGTCAATGACAATATAAAGATTTTTAAATAATAAACAAAAACATTAAGATGAAAAAGAGTAATGGATAAAAGAAATAATAGGTTCGAAACGAATTAAGTAGCGTAGAATAATTATTTTAAAATAATTTCAAAAACTGTTTAGACAAAGGAATAATCACCTGGAATTTTCAAAATAGTGTAACGTCAATTATAATGAAAATGAAACCTCATATTTAGACACGAAAAGAGTCACAAGGTTTATTGTCTTATCTGGTGGTATGTATGTCCGTGCGAACGTGCGTTCGTGTGTTTGTGTGTGTTATTTTGATTAGGTCTACATAATTCACATCTCAGAATCTCGCTATAAGGCCCGCTTATAACCAATACTGTAATAATGTGCTTTTAAACCTGGCCGTCTTATAAACAGTTATCAAAAATGGCCGTATCTCTGCACAATATAAGGGTGTTTGTACGAGCTACTGTCAAAATAGTGATCCTAACAGGTGTTCACAAATGATGAGCTTATCCTACATCATCGGAGACCCCCACCTTCATGACCACATTTATGACGAGCGACACTAATGGAATAAGATATTCTTCCCTCTCAGAACCACCTGGCGTCATCACTGTTCACGATAATGATTCATGACCAGACGCACTCACAGTCTTTCCTTATCATCTTTTGGTATAAATTGCTTTGTGCATAGATACTATTTATGAAAATGATAGATATTTATGCCTATGCAGGTATCTGCTTAATATAGACTATTTTGTAATCATTAGATGTAAGAAATATAAGTACTTAAATATTTGACTTTAACTGTAATATACAATCAACATGCAACAATAAACTGAAAACCCCCCAAAAACTTACATTTAATTTAAACTTCTTCTTCGTCTATTTCTTCCTCGTTGGGAAGAAGTGCAGCTGCACTCCTGCTGTCTGGCAGACGATGGCCGGAAGTAGCGCCATCTTGTGTGGAAGGAGGACTGAAGAGTAGGTCGTACCGCGTGTTCGGCGTCAATGCCTGCATAATCTTCTGTTCGGCTCGAAGTTTGTCTGGATTTTCCGGTTCTGGATTTTCCGGTTCAACACCATCAAATTTGGACAGTTCCAAAGCACTGTGGCGTAAGTTCTGACAATAAATGACGTCATTGAAACCGGTAAAGTCAATATGCCAGCGTCTTAATCCAATATCATACTCCTCGACCCTCTCGAATCTGTGTCCCCAAAGGATTTCCTTTGGAGTGTAAGACGTTCGGGCTTGACAACACTCACCGGTAGCTTCAACAGTTCCTTCCAAGAAGACCAGGACCTCATAGTTCTCTGAGCACAAATCCGCTGGTTTGACATCCCAGAGAGGACTTTCCTCCGTAATCTTGTGCGTTAGAATTAACGGCCAAAGTAAAAATATACGATCTCCCATCCCGTTAGCTTCAAATTCGAGCTGATGCTGGTATAGAGGATAACTGTATCCCTCCTCAGTCCTATGTCTCCGGATTACCATACCCGTGATGTGAGCGTCAACAAGATGACTCTTCCTCAAATCCCCTACCCGAATCTGCAAACAGAGCCCGCCATTTTCCTGACAGACTAAAGCGTGTTTGCTGAACATAATGGTATTGGCGCGATATTTTGGGCGAGCCAGTTTGACAAAAATGAACCCAAGGAGAAGGGTTTCTAGAAAGAATCCAATGGTAACTTGGAGATAGATTAGAGGCAGACTACCCACGCATTCTGCATTGGGGTACGCAAACCCATACCCGATAGTTGTTTGAGTCTCTATGGAGAAAAGAAGAGCTGCAGGAAACGAATCGATACCCATCAGACACGGCTCGTGGTGAGGATTGCCGATGTTTTCAAAGTCTCCATTGTTATACGCCATGAACCACCACAGAAAGGCGAATATAACATAAGTTACAAGAAATACGTTGAAGAGAACGGCCACTGCATACCGCCATTGTAAGTCAATAAGAGATATGTAAATATCTGAAAGATACCTCCGTCTGTAATCGCTTAAACCCCTGTAGTCGATGCGATATCCTCCTGCTTTCTTCACCAGTGCATTTCGTTTCTCTTCTTTATCTTCGCCTCGGCAGCACAACACATTCTTGATGAAATTCAAAACTTTGTTTTGATTTCGCCGAGGCTTAATTTCTGAAAACATATTTAACTGTCCTATTGGAGAATCTACATTCATTTTCAGTTTTGGTTTAATCTAATGTTTTTTCTATTCAATCATCATATCTCAAAGCTAAAGTTAAAATGTAGTTTCTAGCGGTTAGAATTTCCTTTAGACGAGCTTTTCTTTTCCACAGGAAATATACGCTGTCGATAGATCTTCTAAGAAGTCATCTGCGTTTCTCCAGTGTTTGCCAAAATGGCCTCCGGCTTTTCAGATTAAGACAAAAACGTGTCACAAAAGACGCATATTACTGATTATGGAATAATGACTGGTTGTATGTTACAAATGGACATTTAAATGATGTAGTAGGACCTATTTGTCGTGATGAGGGCATTTTCGCTCGCTCGTTGATTAATCGAGCCATTGTTCGTGTTAAGCAGACGTCACGAGGATCAGGCCTGGGGGTACAGGATAATAGCTAATATAGCACTAATAGTGACAAGAAAATTATAGTCATCATTTCCTTGTTAAATATTGTGAATGATTACATAGTCTTAAAAAATATACCCCCTTCTTTCCATGAAAAGAAGACAAAAAATTAAATAAATAAAATGGATAAAGGCCTTTTCATTTAAACAAGAACAACAACATCTGTAAATAGTACAGTTTCTCGTGCATGTTTTGTTATTGTCATTTTGACAAAATGTGATTTTAAAGGGAGTGTACTATGTACCAAGCTGGTATTATTAATATATTCCTCACATAATAATTAGTTACATATAGTAGCAATACATCAAGATGTAACAACTATTATAGCTACCTTTTTCGCCACACAAAACTACACGTCTCTCTGTGTGCGCGTCTCTGTATGTCTCACTCACTGGCGCGCACACGTACACGAGTGTGTGCGTGTGTGTTTGTGCGTGTATGTGTGTGGCATCATGAAAAACAAAATACCAGTTGTAATCTCAAAATCACCTCATCAATAAGGCCTAAAATTAATTGTGTATTTCTATGAATATAATAAAAATGTTATTCAGTTTTACAGTTTACTAATTTCAGACACTGAAAAATATTTTTAAAAGTAACAAAAACTATTATGATTGACTACATTTTCTACTTATGGTTTTCTACGTATAGTTATGTTTTTCGGACTAAGTGTAAACCAAGGTTTCTCAATAAGATTATTGTTAGATTACAATTTTTCTTTTTCGAATTATGCCTATTATGATTGCTGAAATATACTTTCTTTTCACTTTCAGTATATCAAGTTAAGACAAACGGAACAAAAAGAAGTAAAGAAACACATAAAGTATACGAATTTTATTACCATGTATATATTTCAACAAATTTAATTTTGATTAAGCAACGTATACTAAATTCAAATATAGAACGTACTCACATGTATTGTATTATGAATTCACAATCAATTTCACCAAACATGGCAGTTTAAATAATTATCACAGTTTTGCTTATCACAGATAAAAGTCAATACATACACGTACATGTAGTTACTAATACTATATACTACTATATTTGTGCAGAAAGGTTTATAATGTGGGAAGGTCTGTCATGTATTAAATAACACCTACCGAAATATTAAAACTGGATATATTAAAAAGAAAACAAAACTTTGATCAGGAGTTAAGGGATGGAGTTCAACCCCTGAAACACCCTCCTCCTGCATGCGCGCCTGTATCTATTTACAAGTTGTCACATCCTAATAAAAAAACATTTTTCAAAATATCCTTTTGATTAAAAATTACCTAATGTAAAATAAATACGTTTGGCACTTTGTAAAGGCACTATTAGAAATGACATTTTCAAACCTCAATTCATTAAATTTAATAAGTCAATATATAATTATATATATACATTTTATACATGAATATTAGTATACACGATTTGTATTAATAGAAAATAAATCATACATTTAAGATTTTGGTACAATAATACACACAATTTAATATATCTAAATACATCACAGCAAATAAACATACAGGCTGTGGTTCAAACAGCTTCCCAATTCCATGGAACGTGCATATCAGCTCGATATCCTTGTCGTTGAAATTACATACAGTGGGATATCAAGCAAATTATCATTAAGGCTGCCAGTAACATGCATATCAACATCTGACCTCCATCTCTGCGCATCGAGTCTTTTAAAATGTAAACAGTTAGGTTGGTTCCCTTCCAGTATAAGATCTTGGCAATGCTAATGCTGCCATGAATATTTTCTGTAGACTGGCATAAACGGATTGATTTAGGACATTTTAATCAATAAAGACAAAATAATTATCTCAAATTGTGAGATGACTCCTACCGTTGAAACCGCAACTATTAAATCATTCGTTTTTCACCTAACGATATGTTATCTACAACAGTAGATACCTTCCCTGATTTCAGGATGAAATTGCTAACTAGACTAGTTTTTACGCTTCATGTTAAAGCTAATGAGAATGTTCGGTACCAGTGAAATTGGTAAGTAGTGACCGCCCAATACTAACGTGTCTTGAACGCAAAACTTTGCTACATTCAGGACCAAATTGCTTGCGTCTGTAAAGCATACAAACTAGTCTATAGTTTTTATGCTTCATGTTAAAGCTAATGAGAATGTTTGGTACCAGTGAAATTGCTACGTGGCGACCGCGAAGGCTAGCCTGTCCTGAACGAGAATAGAGTTTTCCAAGTGATGTGTATTATGTATTTAACATACGAACACGATTCTTTTATTGTCAGAGTTTGTATTGTTTCTAGTCTCACCATACTGTTTGCAATAATGTGTTCTATGAATTAATTATTTCAAGAGTAATGTAAGTATAAGTGGAAAATAATGAGTCACTGATTAAAACTGGAGCTGGAATCTCCTTATATCTTTTGACATAAATTCCAGCAGAACATATTCCAAGGTGGAATCAGTATACTATGATACCATCGCAATAGTATGTATGTAAGAGTGAAGCAAGGCAGTATTCAACTTAAATGACAGTTTCTTCGTTCAGAATACTAGCATCCGTTTCTATATTTGGCTCATTGTCAACGACTTCTAACTCTTTTTCAGGCTTATCCGTAATTATTGCTTTAATGTCGTTGTCGGACACACTCAGATCTGCTTCTATCTCTGCAATAATAATAATAATAATAATAACAACAACAATGCAGGGGCGTTGAAACGAAATTAATATGGTGGGATGAGGGTTGCTTCCATTTCTGAACATCAGAATTTATCGGTGAATAATTCAACGATGAATAAGTAATATATTTATGGGAATTATTGTGGGGGGTAGGAGTGGAGTTGAAGCCCCCAGCCTTGCAGTTCCAACGCCCCCGAAATGATAATGGTGATGATGATGATGATACAATACAATTATTAATATTTAGTTTTAAAACGATAACTGAGTAAATATATTACAAAAGTGTGAACGTAATTATATACATTGACTTCTCTATTGTTTATGTAATGTTTTTATATACTGCATATTTAATATTGTAAGATGATGACAGGGACCCTTAATATGTGTTTCGGACAATAATAAAACATATTCATCAGCAAACAAAAACAACAACACCTAAAATCCAATCATATTAATAAATAAATAAATAAATAAAGGGAAAGTACTAGAACATGTTGTGACTGACACATTTATTGTGCACATCTTGTTTCAACGAGGTTATAAACGGTTGCAGTGGCAAAGCGCATACTAAATATCCCTTTCTCCTAATTGAAAAGGGTAGCCTATGTGGCAGTCGCGGGTTTTCTCTAAACACCATTAGTCGCAAAACTCCATAATTATATTCTGACACCTAATAGCTGGTGAATAAACAATGTTCTGGAGTGTCATTAAGTAAACAATCCTTTCCTAAGTTCAACGAGGAAAGGATTTCACCAAGGATGGTCATGAAGAAACGTTTGCCAAATATCATAATCTTGAAGATCATAACTACTGTATCTGAATAGCACTTAAAAGAGGCAATAAAACCCATGTCAAAAGTATCTAAATATTCATGATATTATATAGATGTTAAATGATGGAAAGGAAAAAAGAAAGATTTGTTTACTGACAACCCAGCACATTATTTTATTCAGCAGCTATTAGGTGTCAGATATATGCAGCTTTCATAACTCATGGTCTTTAGAGGAAAACCACTACCACGACATAGGCTATGTGATTATCAGAAAGGGATCTTTTATATACACTTTCCACAGATAGGACAACACATACCGTGGCTTTTTATTAAAAAAGTGAAAGTGGTATACAAATTGAGCTTTCTGGAGCACTCACTCTGGATTGGAAGCAATATTGAGATTAAAATTCCTATGCCTTGACTGAGATTTGTTCTCAATACCTTTCAGTCATGAATCCGAAAGCTTAACCATAGCGCCTGGGGCCATCATAAATAATGGAGCATGTCCAGCACCTTTGGTATTTGAAATCACGTATTTCTTACTCATAAAACAAATGTAAAGAAACCAATTCCTTACCAGTACTTCCATAAATTTCTGGATACTGTAACCAGTCGAGTTCATTAGACGAATCCTGTGAAACAGAGTATAAGCGCCAGATGACAGGATGTGACATTTGTCTGAAACTTGCAAGGATGCACTGCCCATTTTTAGACATAGTCGTTACAACAGGCTGCAAAACAAATAGGATAATTAGTTCAGTTAAATATTTGTCATAATTATTTGAATACTGCAAGAAAACACATTTTGAGCCACAAAAACAAGTTTAGTAATTATGGTACTTCTAAATGTACAGTGGCAGATAAAGAAAATCCATTTAGTATGTCCCAATAATATGATGCCTGATTTTTTAATGTTAAAATAACAATAATGATTTAAAAAAAATGTATAGTAGCTAAATTTGGGTGAGGAAGAAGGGCTCGCCCTAGATCCGTCATTGATATATGATATTTCAGTGTTTTTAAATGATCAATACTTCAATTTTTGTTCTTTTAATTAAATTATTTTGATGTTTATTAAAGACAATATTGTTTTGTAAAAGGTGGCAGTGCTCCAACAATTATTTGTGCTGAAATGTATTGCATTAAAAATATACATACATAGATAGAACAAATTACTATCAATTAACGTAATTTAATACTAGAAAAATGTTAATTCCATAGAGAAATAATTACAGATGTACCTATCAAGCATTTGTGGCAGTCCTCCTGGTAACATATACTAGTATATCGAAATATAAAGCATACCATCAGTTACTTGTATATGTTACAGGCAACATGTCAAATCAGTCATTGTATTTGCCCAAATGTCTGAAATAAAGCCTACCCTGAAGTCTGGTGCATATGATGCCACACAGTCCAGTGATGTTTTATCCCACAGTCTGATGATGTTGTCGTCGATAGTATTGTTGTAGGTGAGGATGTACGGACTGTTGGACGGCAGATATATCCACAAGACTCCACCTCGACTCTCCACCTCACGAATCAGTTGACCTAAACAGTATTTTCAAATTAAAAATACAGACATTTCAATAATATTTATACAAAGGATAGAATAATATTTATACAAAGGATAGAACAGTACTGGCAGACAGCACAAGGAGGTCAACTGATTGAAACAGATAGTGGCAGTGAGGAAGAAAGAGAGAGAGAAACAGTGAGTGAGTTAAATAGAGAATAACAGAGAGAGAGAGAGAGAGAGAGAGATAGAGAGATAGAGAGAGAGAGAGAGAGAGAGAGAGAGAGTGTGAAGACAATGTATACTCAACTTTTGTTTTAGTATTTTTGAAAAAGAGTATTAATCATTTATTTAAAGAAATGCTTCTTTCATTTGTTTTTAAAGTTTTCTTTTAATCAGTTCTGCATTACCAAGCCCGTACGCAGGATTTTCTTTAGAGGGGTGCGTTTGTGAAGGCCCGAATGTTTTATTTTCGTTTTTATCGTTATTCTAGTAAATTAGCGTCAATCCAAATTTGCATTTATGGACCTCGACAGATTTAGAGGGGTGCGTGCGCACCCGTCTCACTCCCTCTGCGTACGGGCTTGATTACGGTATCAGATTAAAATGCTACCTGATCTGAGATCATGTGATCGCAGTGTATCGTCACTATAGGACGCCAAGACGGTTCTGTTGTCAAGAAAGACGAACTTTCTCAAACTAGCCGCATTAGATACGTTGTTGTTATACAACTCGTACGAGTCTGTGGCTAACCTCGCATGGACACGTCCTGTACAAGAAGCAAAATAGATGGATATTAATATAACATTCTTGGTTCGATTCAATTTTTAAATATATTGTTTTTATACTGAAACACTTTGAAAAGGTAACACGCACACATAAACACAATGAAACACTGAAAATACATCATCTAATATTATATTAAGTAAAAGTTACGTTTTTCTATTGTTTCAGTATATAATATACCAACTAATAACCGTCAGTCAATTAAGGACGTTATTTTAAGCACCTGGAAGAAAACAAAGCAACTTTTCGTAAATATATTGAATTTAATTTGTAATACAACAAACAGATTCAATTAATAAACCATATACTTAGTGAAATTTGATATAGGACCAATAGGACAGCATCTCCCAAAATATATTATTCCAATATTACAGTCCTCCTTGAATTCCGCGAATACGCAGACGTGGACAAATTGGCAGAATTTGCACCACAGCGCAAAATTCTCGTACGTTCGCGGAAATCAATTTTCATGCAGAAAACTTGCAGAATTTGTCATTTTACGCTGTGGATTGAAAACGTCACATTTTTGAAAAAATAAACTGAAGTATTTAGTTAAGGCCCCGTCAGACTGGATGGCTACCATCCGCGACCGAACTGCGATCAGAAAATATACAAGGTCGCCGGCAAACGTAAACACAATGAGAAAAAAAGTCCCAAAAAACGACAGTCGTGAAAAAATCCGCGCTCTTAAAGAGACCTGTGCGATCATACCGCTTTCTCACGGCGCGCCTGCCACGACCTCTCCGCGCTTATGGTGATTCTATTGAGATCTATGTACTTGGCAACGGCGATCACCGGCGACCCTGTGGCGCTCTCACAACGCTCACGGGGTTCTTACCACGCGTCTTCAATGTGTATCGCGACTGCACGGCGATCTCACGGCATTTCTATTACGTTCTCACAGCGACAATATAAGCTGGTCAGATTTTCGGAAATTTCAAGATGATCATTGTGTAGTCATACTGTATAGTTGTGCGTTTGCTGAATAGAAACACGATGAAGTCACCGTTGCAAATGTTACCATTTTCGCAGCGTCTTTGCGTGTACTGCATGTTTACTACGTTCATGGATATGTTACGACGCTTGTCTCACAACCCCACTGCGTTCCAGGTCAAATCGCCAACTTGGCGTTTGTTTTGAACATGCTCAAAACAAACGCCGTGACTCAGGGATCATTGGCGACCATGGCGATCACAGCACGATGTCTGGCGTTTCCACCACGCTTATGGCGACCTTGACGCGCTCTGGGCCCATTTTCCGTCGCCATAGCAGCACAGTAAGGACGCCACCCCGATCTGACTGGGATATTAGATGTTTCTTTAAAATAGGCAACATATTAAATGTATGACTTCATTCGTTAACCGTCGATTGTTTCCGTCTATGCAGAACAAATTGAACACGCCACTGATGACATGTCATGCTCGTATTAACGTGCTAGACTGGATTTTTTAGCTAATGATTTATAAACATTATATGATAGAAGATCATGGTAACCAGGTAAATTTTTCGCGACCGCTCGCCCTCCCGTACACACGCCATGGGTTACGGAGAGATTATTAGTTATTTAGGTTAGGTTACGGAAATTACCGAAGACTCGTTGGAAGTAAATTACATAAGTTTCACGAATACGCAATAGGATTCTGTCATTTTATACTATTTAATATATATGACAATGATATTAGCATGTGTAAATTGTTTCATTGGTATTCCTATATTACAACAAGCGACTCCAACATTACATATTTCTTAACTATTTGGTTGGACTACTGGATCCTGGTGATATGGGAATTTAAATTGAAACTAACTTTGTGAAAAAGAAATTTGATGTAAATCTGTAAGTACTATTTTCAATTTTTATGTTGCAGAATTTGCCGCGGAATTTCGCTATTCCTACTGCAGAAAATAGCTAATTTTACCATGGAATTTAATACATTTTACCACGGAATTTAATACATTTTACCACGGAATTTAATACATTTTACCGCGGAATTCAGGGGGGACTGATATTAGAATACCGGTATCATATTATTAAGCAATTGTGAATTGTTCTAAAAGAAAAGTTAGAAAGTTTTTCATGTCAATGAATAATTGATTACTTACGTGTTTTCAGTTCCCAAACCAGGAGGTGTGAGGCATCCCCAGACTGTTCTCGAAACACCATATACCTAGCATCATCTGAGATTTTAGAATCACTGAAGTTCTTCACATTGATGCTACACAAGTCAAAGAGGTAGAGGAACTTGGATGATCTCAGGTCGTACACTAGGTAAGGTCCCTTTAGCGTGGCTGCAACCATTGTGTTCTCTGAGGCATTTATCTGAAGTAAAACAATACAGCCAGGTCAGTGCATCTTCGTAGCATTTATGAAACACCACATATTTCAGTATGTTCCAGTAATATCCAAGGTTATATAATAATTTAATCACGACAAATATTGTTCAGAATAAAGTTTTATTAGCCCTTTTATCCCTGGCCGTCTTATTGTAAATAATTTGCAAAGAAAAAAATGATCAATTTGATGTTAACCTACACACATTAAAGGCGTGAAACTTCATTCATTCATTCATTCATTCATTCATTCATTCATTCATTCTTTGTTTGTTTTTCGAAATACTCACAATAAAGCCAGTTATTTTCTCAGACTGCCCAGCTTCGATAGTCTCTGAACATCTACATGTTTCCAAACTGTAGAGCTTGATGTTTCGTCTGTTCTCTGATAATGTCAAAACCTCTACAACACAACCAAACAAAATAGTATTTAAGTGCAACGATTTCGTTACTTTCAAGTCAGTAAATGGTCATCTATAGTAAAATACAATCAAAATCAAAATTGGAAATATTAACATGGTGTCAACTTTGTTTCATTTCATACTTATCTTATGTTGGATAGTTTTACAAATATACAGTGACATGTTCTTATGAATCACTTTTAAAAACATATTGTTGTAACAGTAATGTAAGAATAGTCTTTGTGGCGAAAGCGGGTTTCCTCTAAAAGACCATAAAGCGCAAAGAACCACATGTCTGACACCTTATAGCCTTTGAATAAAAAATCCAATGTGCTGTGGTGTCATTAACCAAACAATCCGTTTCAATTTCTTAAAACTCCCAAACATATGCTGATTTCTGTAGATTACTAACTTGCAGGATTTCCGATAACCATCAAATCTTGTGGCAATGTCGAATGCTGTGGAATATTTTCTGAGAGTTGACCCACATATTTCAGTGAGATGAGGTCAAGCAGCCTGACCTTTCCCGTCCATTCCACTATTAGAACCCGTCTGTCTCCAACCATAGCCATCTGGTAGCTCGATTTCCCTTTATTCTGAAATGTAGCAGATGACTCTGGTTTATAACCATATTATTTTATTATAAAGGAAGACCTGTAACCAAATTTTTCAATGATGACAAGGATATTTTAATAAAAACAAAAAATACCCCCCCTCCACCCAAAAAAAATCCCACCCCAAAACCCCCAGAAATGACAATATCTGCATATAAAACAGTCCAAGTGATATACAGACAAAAACATACTGGTATACACTCATGAATCACTAGTATTACAGTGATCACACCAAGGACTATATGTACGAGACAGGATCATTTTATACGTTAATAGCTCTTACATAAAATCATTACTTTTATCCTCTGAACAGAAGATAAAGACGAATAATAGGCATTATCCAATGTCCAAACATGGACAAAATGTTCATAAAAACTGAACATATAAATGTCCCAACGATAGCACCTATCAAAAAGGCTACCCAATTTAATTATGTTCTTCAATTTCCAGCTTGCTAGAAAAAAACATTTCAGCAGTTTGTGCCATCATGTCAAAAATGCGTTCCATTCAGTAAGAAGCCAGGGAAAAAATAAACGTTATTTAATGTGCCTCAGTTTAGATTCATTAGTTTCTCTTAAAGAAAAATGTTTTTATCTCTTGATCTCAAAGGTTTTATAAAACATTTCCCGCCCTTGTCTCTACTACGAGGAACTAATGCAATTGAAAATCCATGACATAAGGTTGCCTTACTAATGTTAAACTCACCAGCTTTATCTGTCTAATAGGTCTGCATCCAGCCAAATCATAAACTCTTAGAAACTGTCTCATCATGCCTTGACGATCAACTCTACCATGCAGCAAAATATAGCGTGGGTTTGTCATGAGATAGATATCACTGCAAATAATACTAATAATGATGATGATGATTATGATGGTGATGTTACTGTGATAATAGTTTGGTCAAAAGAAAAAGTATCAAATATACAGTCGGATGTATATTCATGTGCTATTTCTCGATGAATAAAAACGATGACATACAATACAATTTTATTGAGTGGCTTTATTATGAAAATCAACATTTGCATATAAAATCGACGTAATGCAATGGTGTCGTTAAACCCCCATCCCCCCAAAAAAAATATATATATAAAGAAAAGAAATAAAGAAAAAACAAAGAAGAAGAAAAAAAAACATGAAGAAGAAGAAAAAAATCCTGTTATACACACAATTAGACAAACGGTAGCTCACCGAATATTGAAATCATCGTCTATCTCTTGTATTGGTGTCATCAATTGTCCATAGGTATCTCTTGGACTTATCACTAGTCTTGGCGTGTCGGAGGAGGAAATGCTGACGTCATCGCTGACCGGATGAACTGATGCGTCATCACGTGACAGATCCCACAGTCGCACCATGGCATCGCACGCTATGCTGGCCATAATGTTGCCATCTACTGACGCAACGTTGGTAACGGCCCGAGTTGGGTGCTTCAGGACTGGATAGCGACAAGATGTCTTTAAATCCCAGATAACTATTTTCTCCCAGCTTGCTGTTATTAGAAATTTGTCATCGCTGGTAACGTGTGCAAACGTCGCCATGCGGTCGTGTCGTACTCCTAGGATTCACCAAAACTATTTAAAGACTACATCTAGGATAATAACAATAATAACAATAATGTAGTAGTAGTAATTCACCAAAACTATTT
The DNA here is from genome assembly GCA_032355785.1 of Symmetromphalus regularis. Classification (NCBI taxonomy): domain Eukaryota; kingdom Metazoa; phylum Mollusca; class Gastropoda; order Neomphalida; family Neomphalidae; genus Symmetromphalus; species Symmetromphalus regularis. The sequence continues at coordinate 24,161 of JAULBS010028259.1, forward strand.
AAAGACTACATCTAGGATAATAATGATGATAATAATAATAATAATAGTAATATAGTAGTAGTAGTAGTAGTAGTAGTAATTCATCAAAACTATTTAAAGACTACATCTAGGATAATAATAATAATAATAATAATAATAGTAATATAGTAGTGGTAGTAGTTGTAGTAGTAGTAGTAGTAGTAGTAGTAGTAGTAGTAGTAGTAGTAGTAGTAGTAGTAGTACAGTAAAACTCGCGTATAACGTACCAGTAGGGACCAGCGTTTTTGGCCCGTTATATACGAAATCCGTATTACGCGTATACGTATATACCGTACTTTGTCTGTTATACACATAAACCGTACTTTG
>JAULBS010028260.1:0-10419 GCA_032355785.1 Symmetromphalus regularis
ATATAAGTGTGTGTGTATATATATATATATATGTGTGTGTGTGTGTGTGTGTGTATATATATATATATATATATATATATATAGGGACGGTCCAGAACAGCACATTGCATGCCTGACAATTTACAATATGAAAACAGGAACAGGGTGGAGTAAAGTTAGGGTATGTGCCCCACTCTGGAACTGCTCCTTACAGATGTTTGAGGAAGGGGTGTGCAAAATATGTTAGAAAAGGAATTGGTTGCATATAACAATACCCCATGTGGTGTCGTCATCCTGTCCGACAAACAGCTGGAAGGTACAGAGATAAAATTTTAGTTTAGACATGGGATTTTTTTAATCTAAAATACGGTTCCAACCCAGAGAAGGCTCAGTGGGTAGGTTTATAACTGGTTTATCAAAGGCCATATTATGTGCTCTGCTGTCCGGGAAAGCACATAAAAAAAGATTCCTTGGTGCTGATTGAAATGATTTAGCTGAAGCAGGTTTTCTCTGAAGACCATGAGTTGTAAAACACCTGTTTGACACTTGATAGCCGCTGAAAAATCAATGTACTGGGGTGTCATTAAACAGCCACTTGTTCTTTTCTATTGGTTGCACACAGTAGTGGATGCCATTTTTTGTAACTTCCTCCTTGAATCTGCATGTAACATGAGGATGATATACATTACAGGAACGACGGAATCAGGGGGGATGGGGGCGAGGGCTTTAGCCTCCCCAATAATTCTGAATTGAGCATAACCTTGTATCCACTTAAAACTCAACTTTCATGTTAGCCCCCTCCCAACTAGATCTAATGTTGACTTGCTTCCGCTCTGCCTGCATTACATTTTTAAAACATCTACTGTACAAACACATACCATCAGGTGTCAAACATTGTGATTGTGACACATGGTTGACAAAAGAAACAGCTGTTATCAGTTTTTTAGATAATACGGTCTTAACTTTAACAGCAAATTATATTTTATAGCACTTTCTTATAGGCAGAACAGGATGTCATAGACTTGATTATATCACTACAGTTGTGGATGAATGGTTGGAATAGAAAAGAGCTTAATATTACTCACCATATCTAGGATTATGTGTTGCTGTAATGGCAGATCAGATAATTTTGTAAAGGGGCTTGTGTTAGCAACTTTAAATAGCGGGAGATTTATGGGTATGGTTTTTGTTGACTAGTCACCCTCCATTTCAAGATTAACAATGTTTTCATTTTTTTAAAAATGACTTCATCAATTATTATTATCTCTATGTATCACATAAATAGTAATTATACAGACTCCGGAAAGTGTAGGAATGGAGAGGGTAAGGGTTGATAACGTGATGCTAATACATTTTATTGTTCTTTAATGATACTACTTGAGTACATTGATTTATTAATCAACGGCTATAGAATGTCAAACGTTTGGAAATTTTAACACAGACTAGTCAAAAAAAAAAATTAATGGCTAATTTATTATTCAAATGAATTTAATGATATCTAAATTTAAACAATTTCGCAACCAAAATAACACAAACAAAAATTGAAAAGCATCGTTTAAATGTTTAATGTGTGAGTATCTGAATCACAAAATTAACCACACCCTTTAACAATTATAAACCAACCATTCTTTTCATTATTATTTTTTTTTATGAAAGTTAAAACCATGCCAATCTGTATGTACGCATATTTCTTAGCTGCATTCCTCTACATTTCTAAATATAATTTATATAATAATGATTAAATTATGTTATACCCTAATAGAGCCCCGCATTCAGGTGTATTTTACCTGTGATTGTTAGGTGACCCATTTCCTGTGAAATAGGAGTCTCGGGCTTGAAGCGTAAGGGACAACATCATGAAAGTGTTGTTAGTTTGTGTCGCTTTGGCGGCAACTTTCATTATGCTAGATTATAGTAAGTGCATCTAAGTTTTTTCTTTATTAATTTTAGGTGTCAATTGCTAATTCGCACCTGTCTTGTACAGGTAATTAGAAATCGCGGAAGTAACCGCTCGTCTCGCTAGTGTGACGTCGGCCATTGCTGTGTACTATTTTCAAATCTATTATGAGTAATGCTTGGCATGCGTATATAAATATCTTGAAAGCTTGTGTATTCGTTAGATCATCTTGAAAGTGCACGATATTCAATAAAGGAAAAAGAAAGATTATTGGAAATACTTCAAAATTTTCCTTTCCTGTATAATAATCAACCTAAAAAGTACTCTGACCCTACCCTTAACTTTAACCCTGATCCAAACCCCTTTACAATAATCCCCTTATTATAACCGTGAATATTATTTCAGCAAGTCGTCCTCATGTTCCACCAATTTTCTTGTTATAATTTATTATGTAAGTTTAGATTCTGGATTAGGGTTGGAGCCAAAATCATTGAAAATGGTTTTTCAAAAAATGAAAATTAAAAAAAGTGAAATTTGTTTGACTGTTTTTTTACTTTTATGAAACTTGATGTTGTCTTTTAACTTTTTTCTTACCTTTCTTTCTAGTCTGAGTTTCTGCTTTCTTTCTAGAGATATATGTTATGTATAAAAGTTTGACCCGACCTTGACCTCACTTAGGTGACATACAAAATGTGATGTTGGTGTCATTTTTACAGTTGTTAGAAATGTTTATCTTTGTACTCAGTGAAACACATAAAAATACGATAAAACTTTTAAAATTTCGACCTTTGACCTGACTAGCATAATCATGTAATCTAAGATTTACTTGAATTTTTAATATGTTGAAGTATACATATTTGACAATAATCACTAAAAGTTTGAAAACATGCATTGCAATACTTTAGGATTTTTTTATATTTTAAAAGTTCACTACTAGCAGGAATTCATCCTTTGCACATATTGCAGGGTCGGATACAGACATTTTGGAAAATGTGGGTTCAGAATATTTTTTAAAGAATTTTTATGTTGGACAAGATGGTAATGAGACAAATTTAAAATTAAACATCCCTATCACCCCTTTATCCATTTCTGGTTTTCATTCAAAGTTTTCTATATACATTGATTTAGTGTTCCAGATATGTACTACATACCACAGGAAACCACGTGACATATAATTTCCAAATCTAATAATATACACCTTAGTACTGACTAGATAACTACAAATTCAATAATAATGAACATTGCGTAGAATGAGCCAAAATAGAAAGAAAGAAAATGAAACAGTTATTTGAAAGAGCACAAATTCAGCATTAAAACGATTCCTAATTATTGAGAGTGGATAACGTTCAACTAGTTAGTGAAATGCATATAACTCACTTTAATGCAGAATTTGTGTTCTTTCGAGTAATATGTATAAATTTGTCAATTTTTATTCATGTGACATGTCATAATTTGTACTGCACTTATTTTGATCCCGACCATATCCAATTCTTTAAATTAAAAAAAGTAATTATAATTTTTAGGCTATAATGTTTTATTTGTTTATTTTGTAGCGTTCGCTATTAAATGTTTCGTCTGTAATTCATATCATCAAATGGACTGCGCTGATTGGTTCGACAACATCACCCAGCACTTGACGCAGTGTGACTCGGATGTTAAAATGTGTCGTAAAGTCGTACAAGAAGGTAACATACAAAAGAAAAATATATTAGGTTACTTTTTTTTAGCTTTTATTTATCTTTATAAAATGAGAGATTGAGAGATCATTAATTTCAAAAAGTTATGACTTATGACCAGGGTCGGAATTTAAGACCCTGGGATGCCCGGTACACTTCAGGTTTGGGGGCCCCTCAACATAGAAATTAAATTAAATGACAAATAAAAAAAATGAACTAAAATGAATGAATAGAACTAATTTTATAATTATTACATTTTTAATAAAGAAAATCCTTAGTCTGGGGGCTCCCTATGGCGGGAGGGGGGGGGGCAATTGCCCCCGTTATAAATCCAGCCTTTTACACTAAGACGATTTTAAGAATACAATAGTTTTTTCAAATAAAGCTTTTCTTTTATTGCTATTATCAATATATTCATTATATTTATTATGCAAAACCTGAACCCAGCTTGTGCAGATACAGTGTGTAAGTATATTTACAATTACAGAACAAACAAATAATCATTTTCCTTGTGTATATTATATGCATCTAGTCACTATAGTTAAATGTTTATATTTTTTTTAAATGTTTTATACTGAACATTATATTTGGATGTTAGTATGTCTTTGCATACTGTTCCTAAATTAGAATGTAACATGCATTAAAATTTTTACCTTTATCTTATCCTGGGGGGAGGGGGGGGGAGGATAGCCAGAGAGTGAAAAACGCCGCGGCAAACCCAGAGGCTGGGAGCTTGAACCATGTGGATAATAAATATCAGTATCATGGGGATAAAAAAAAAATCTGCGGAAATTCTGCTGGCTACGCTAGAGTGTCTGTATACCTTTTGTTCGTTTTATTTGACCATCAGTTTAGTTGCACGTCTAACTTGTTGATATGTTTATTTTCAGCGTATTACGATGGCAAGTGGGAGACAAGATATATCCGACAATGCGCGAAGAACGGAGTCGTTGGGCCTCGTGAAGGTCGGGTGTGTACGGATAGGTTCGGAACGTGGCAGGTCACCATGAGATACTGTCACTGTGACAACCAGGACGGGTGTAATGGCGGAGGAATGATGTCCGCCATCTTGCCGGTGACCCTAACCTCGGGAGTGACTCTTTACATGTTTCCATGGCATTTGTGGCGATCGTGATTGAGTTTTAAACAAACAATAGCATACACAACGCAAACCAGTATATGATTCATACGTTCTTAGCTGCATCATATGAATAAAAACATCAGAAAGTTTTAATTTTTAAGGAAAGATTCTTTGCAAATCTGGCTTTTATTTTTAATGTTTTTTTTTTTCATGCAAACGATTCATCAAGATAAAAAAACACTATTGAAATTTCTGATTCCTTGTTAACAAATGTAACGGCATTTCTGCTATATAGCCTTTTTGATGCAGGATAACACATTTTCTGTAATTAAGCCTATTCCTAAAATGGGCTTATCCTTTTACATGTATTGTATTTCTGTTATAATGCCATTATAGGTTGAGTTGGAAATTTAACCAATGGCTAAGAGAAATCTCATAACGAAATTTTATATCATTTCAAATAGCAAAATTATTGAAGAGCTATGTTGGAATTTGAGTTGCTATAGTCTAAATTCGTTAATGTTAAATAAGCTACATGTTGAAACAAATTTTGTTTGGGGCTTCCGAAATGTAGTACATAAATTATAGCATTTTCTGAATAGCATAACTTTTCATTCTGGCTCTTTAAGGTCAAAATATTTAAGTAATTTTACTCTACCTCCATGGTAACCATGCGCGGTTCCATGGGGTGGGGCACACGGTGCACCCCCCACCCCCCCAATTTCCAGGCAATGAACTTTTTTTCTTATGTAAACCTTTCGGCCCTCGCAATGTCGGGCTTCGCCTTCCATAGTTGCCCCTCTTTCACAATTGCTGGAACCGCCCCTGGTGGCCTTGTGAGCCCAATTACGCATTTTAATTTATTATTTAATTATTATAAGCAAGATTCGAGGGAATCTCAGATTTGTGAGTATAAATGTTATATTGCAAATGTTTTCTTTTTTGTTAGATTATATTAATCATATCCATTACATATCGGTCATTAAATCCATTTTATGTTCACTTTCAACAGTAAGCAATTATCAACCACATTACAAGTCGAAGATTCATTCCATTAAAAATAGAAGACTGAAGTTGCATGGATATATAAATATATATTTTTTTAATTGTGCATTAAACATCTGATTGTCATAATCATTAAAAGGACCACTGAAAAATATATTTTATAATACATTTTGTCATTTTTACAGTTGTTCAGTCTTATGTTAATACTAGATGAAAAGCATAGCATATACATGCAAACAGCATTAACCACCCCAATATTCAAAAACAGTCATTGATGTACAAGACTTGAAATAACAAATTTATCATGTAAATGGCATAATCCAAATTTAATTTGATTTGCATTTTTTTAAATGATGTTTAGTATATATGTGTATATAATTTTGTACGCAAAGGTTGCCATGGATGATTGCGTTTTGGTGCTGATTCTGTTTCTCTGTTTAACTAGAATTAATGCATGTATCAACAACCATTGTTTTTGTAGGTCGAAAGTGGTGAGAATGATATATTTGATATTTAACATTTATTGTAAATATACGTTTGGATGTACGAATGAACATGAGTGTTTGTGAATACGGAATTGCACGAATTGGGTAGCTTCAATATGATTGGTCAGATATGTAATCAATAAACTGTCACAATTTAAAAACAAATCACATGATGTTTCTTCCATATTTGTTTTCTTCATAAATTTGTTTAATATAATCATCTGTATAGGCATTTTAATTCTAATCTATGCATGTATGTAAATAGGCCTATACTTTTTTCAACATAACTAGCAACGGTCGTGCTAATTATATTAGTTACGCGCCGTTATTACTGTCAACCAAATGATGTGGGCGTGTCTTAAGTTAATTATCAACTGAAAGGGGCGTGGTTAAGTAACCATGTATATGAATATAGGTAAATGTCACACACTTTCAACGACCTACTATATATTAATGCATTCCAGCATTTTACTGTAAATATATTTTAGATATTTGTACATATGTATAGCTGTTATATAAAATAATCTATGTCTATTTGCGTGCTTGAACAAATTTAGTTGATGTTGGCACGTTAGCCTAATAGAAATTATTCCACTCATAGATTTTTAGCTGTTTTATAAATTTACATGTATATTTTAGTGTCGTTTTAGTTTTTCTACAGCTACGAGAAAAATACCCATCGCTTCCCACGAGGCCTTATTATTTTACTTTAAAATACCATCTTGTCCTTCCATGTTTTTTGGGGGTGACTTATACATGTATAGGCGCATCCAGACTTCAAACCCGGACCCAATCCCGCACACCAGTTTGTAATATTCTAGTTATTATTTGATCATAACTAACTTCACCCTTCCCATCCCATTATTTAAAATTTAGTTTTGAACCCCACTTCCACAATTAGTGCTCCCAAACTGAACCAGATCCAGGTTGGGGGTGGGGGTGGGTTAGGGAGTTTAAACCCACCTTAGGCAACCGATTATTTTTTCCTTTCCATATGTAACTTTAACCCGCATCCAATGTTAAAAATGGTTAAAATATTGTTGAACCCCCTTTCAAAATTTCTATATCCACCCCTGCCAAACTAACCGTGATGAACTGCCGTGTACATATTCATAAAGAATTAAACCTAACATATCATGTCCTCTGTAAAACAAAAAATAAACCTATTGGTGGTCCACATAGTAATACGGGAGAGTTAACTGATGATGTATTCCTCCTTTTTTTGTAACACTCTGCATGAGTATCCATTATATACCTGCTCGTTGGGTCGGGGTGTGTGAGGGGGGGTGGGGCGGAGACACGTACTTTTTTTTTTTTTTTTTTTTTTACATTAATGTTTTCGATTGTAACCAAATTCTGATATAGAATTTGTACCCGATCCGTCAGTGCAACCGGGCCCAACGAGTGGATCCTTGGTTCAGCCTCCGATTCCACATCCTTGGATCTTAATTTTTATTTTTCTCCTTTATAATTTTGTCGTAACTGACTTTGGACCCATCCCTTAAAAACAATATGTATCCAACTTCCCCATTCTCCATAACTACTAGGCCTACACACCTGTTTCCAAATCCAGCATATCTTTTCTTAAATTATGGATTTTTCAGATTTATAAATAATTTGTAAAAATAATACTGATACTTGTATTTAGAAGTTTTCTGCTCGTTATACATGTTTGATTTGCTTTGATTTAAACATTTATGTACTGAGCAGCAAGAGAAACGCTTGTGTTTGTTAAATCCACTTAATCAAATTAGACGAAAACTTCATAAAACTTATGCTGTGCACGCTTTACACTTCCCCGCACGTCTCCAGTATAGTAAGCACAACAGCCAAAGTCAAAATATGATTAACTTTTATTCAATCAAACAATGCAAATTAAATTTGTGTTTCTTTTGCTGGTCAGTATATTTATAGTTAGTTGACTGTTAGCAGAATGGTATTCAATATCAGCTTGTATTTTATGGCTGTTAGAATATAATTATATTTGTAAACGCAATATTTCTTACAAAATAAACTATTTTATAATGTTTGATTTTTGTGTTATTGTGGGTTTTTTTAAATTATTTTATTTATGTCTTTTAAATGCAGTACTGTTGTTGTAAATTGTCTTCCATCTGCTTGTCACTAAATAATGTCTCATTTTGGCTATTTGTCGCCTATGTAGAGGTAGATAGTTTCCTCTGTGGATCATGAGTAACATGTTGTATGTTTGATAGATAATAATCAGGCGCGGTTCCATGGGGGCGCACCCGTCGCACGCCCCCCCCCCTCACTACTTTTCAGGCAATGAACATTTTTCTTGTAAAACATTACTTCACATGCCCTATATTTTTAACGTCACAGCAGTTGCACCCCCTCCCCCCATTCACAATTGCTGGAACCGTCCCCGATAGTCGCTGAATAATGTGCCTCAGAGATGTGAAACAATATTTTCTTTCCTGATGTCCACATAATAAGTTGTATTCAAATCTAATTATTTTTTCTTTAAATGATTTTTAAAATTATTTTCTATTAGGCTCCATAAAAAAAAATAGTTTATCATGTCAGCCTGTCACTTTTACGGCCCGATTCCCCAACACCCAAAGAAAACAAATTTAAACATATTATTTTAAATTACATATGAAAAGACACGTTTAATCAAAAATATATTTTTTTAATATTTCAAAATAAAATTATACACAAAATAAGACTTATTATTATTTTTATTTTTTTGTCGGTGACTAGGCTTCCATTGGTAGTCCTATTCCATGTCTAAAAGGCATCCAAAGTTGGCCTGTCTGCAGATATTTACTTTCAAGAAAACAAAACCTCCCTCCCTTATCCCTTTTTTCACCCCTCAACCCCAAAAGTTATTAAACTAAGCCTAAGGCTAATTATTATTATTATTTTTTTTTTTTTTTATGAGGCTTTAAAAATAGGGCCTGGAAAGACAAATTATATCATTACAATTGACAATGAGAATACAGGAGCGGGCAAAGAGAGGGTTCTGACATCTCAGGTCACTCATAACATAAAGATAACGAATCGAAATGAATGAATAGAGTAAAATCCATATGGGATACAAGTATATTTGAAATATAGACCAGCCTCGTTCTGGCTACTGACCTTTTTACCTTGTCTATAGTGCCGAAGAGCCGTGTAGCATGGCGAGCGATATCCTTCGATTGCTGTTGATTTATTCAACTTTCCTCGCAATCAGTAAGTTGTATTGTCATACCAGTTTATTCTTTGTCTCTATCATCATAAGTGAGTGAAAAATATAAGTGGATTTAGTATTCCGTAGTTGCATTAAGATGGAAATGCATAGGCCTACATGGCAAACGTCACCGGCGTTTTTTTATTTTATTTAACCAAGGTGACTGAAGTACGTAGAATGTTTATAATCAACATTGAATGCTGATAAAATACATTTCATGATAAGAAGAATGTTTGTTATGTGAATTTTTTTTAATGCATGTTCGGATGACATTTCATATTTAGACATTTGTTGTATTCCGTAGTCCTTAGAAAGGGGCGGACCCAGTAACTTGCAGGGAGTGGGAGAGCATACACTGTTCATAATACAGGCGCGGTGCAGGATTACTGAAAGGGGGAGTCCAAATGTGATGAGTGAATTGTTTATTTTCACCCCCTTCAAATCGGAAAATATATGTTAAAAAAAAATCCTGAAAAAGGGGTTATGGTCCGCTACTGTAATATTATTGCCAATGTTAAAGGGGCCGAGGGGACTGGAAAGGCATGGTACTCCACTTTTTAGGGACATATAATAAAAACATTTACACATTTTAAAAATAGTTTTTAAATTATTATTTTTTATTTACTGAATAAACATATTTTCAGACTAGGGAGTATGATGGGGTCTCTACGGGGATGTTGCCTTACCTTACAGGGGCATTGGAGCTAGGGGAACTGGGGGTACTGTACTCCCCCCCCCCCCATCACTGGCAAATTCTGATGTTCAGAAAGTGAGCACCCCCACCTATAAATTTCGTTTCCCCCCCCCCCATCCCAGTGGGTGGGGTTGAATTTTTTGTGATTCATAGCATAGGTGAATGCAGGAATGTTTTTTTAATGTCCAAACTTCGTTATGACCAAATTAATTTAAGGAGGTGAAGGGAAACTTTGCATACATTAAATGAATGTTAAAGTGGCAACATCAGTTCTCGTTTTCTGACCATGATTGTAATCTCTGCAGGCCGTACGCAGGAGGTGCGACGGGAGCGCACGCACCCCCCTAAATCTGTCGAGGTCCGTAAATGCAAATTTGGATTGGCGCTAATTTACTAGAATAACGTT
>JAULBS010028271.1:0-10418 GCA_032355785.1 Symmetromphalus regularis
TCTATCACTCACACTGTAAGTACAACATTTAGGAATATTAATAAAATCTATCACACACACACTGTAAGTACAACATTTAGGAATATTAATAAAATCTATCACCACACACTGTAAGTACAACATTTAGGAATATTAATAAAATCTATCACTCACACTGTAAGTACAACATTTAGGAATATTAATAAAATCTATCACACACACACTGTAAGTACAACATTCAGGAATATTAATCAAATCTATCACATACTGTAAGCACAACATTCAGGAATATTAATAAAATCTACCATCACACACTATAAGTACAACATTCAGAAATATTAATAAAATCTACCATCACACACTATAAGTACAACATTCAGGAATATTAATAAAATCTACCAACACACACTGACAACATTTAGGAATATTAATTTAAATAAAATTCAATTATTTTAATTTTCAATATTTTAACAAATTGAAAGTTGGTAAAATTTGTACAATCATAAAATATTGGTAATATTGTATTTATAACAAGTGCAACAGATAACAGAATTACGTGGTTTGTGTGTCCAAATTAAGTGGGCTGGTCGCTTCAGTGAAATCTCTAAGCCACGGAGAGTTGTAAGCATTGTTAGCTTGTTTTATTTACATCATGATCAAGTTCATCAACTAATCGTTTGCCACCACAATAATTCTCACCATCTCCGTCCACGATATCACCCTCAGTAAAGCCCAAAAAGTTTTCATCTTCACTATTTGACTCACCCACAAGATCCCAGAACTCTGCCTCCATAAAAGAAATTTTAACAATCCAAAAGAAAACACCAAAAGAAATTCTAATTTTCGACTCAAAAATTTAAACCACAACTCTCATATTAGCTGCCATTTTGTGAAGTGTTATCTTATATCATGTGCAAAATTCCAGAAATAACAGTAGGGGAGACACTGGTCTAAATTAAGACTGAACAGAGGGCATACCTGCCGGCAGTATATTCCGCCGTCTGTGAGCTACAAAGACGTAAAGTCGGGCAGCATTTTCTGCCGGCAGTAAGCAAAGAGTTAAAAGTGAGTCAATCATTTATTTCTCTCATCTGACCAAAGGACTAAATATGCCACAATTTCAGTACTGTTTGTAAAGAAGGAAAACTAATGCTGCAACCTAGGTTGAAACAATAGACTCCCTGAGACTAAAAACAGGATCTTTTTTATAGCCCAGTGATTACCTTTCCATTTTTGACTGCATCTCGGGCCAGTTGTACACAATACGCAACCTTGGCAGATATACATAGATACTTGAAGAATCTCTGATGAGCTGACCAGAACTGACCCCACATACTTTTCTTCATTCTCTGCTCAGCATCAATGAAATCTGCAGCTAGCTGAAACTTTTCACGAGCCTCTACCCACTGCAAGCAAAGACACATAGTTACATTTTATCAATCAGGGATTGAAATTAACACTTGTTCCCTTGCCTGACGTGAGTAAAAATTGCTGGGTGCGAGTAAATCCTTACTAGATTAGTAGATATTTTTTCCTATCTTAAAATTAAAAAGTGGGGATTAGTGATTTTTCGTGTAGACAAATAACGTTTTAAGCCTACTAGTACCCCACGCAAATAAAAATAAATTCTTAATTTCAAACCCCTGTAACGATGGTTACATTTTGAAAACCGCCAACATAAAGCCAGGGGTAGAAATTAAGAAATTATTTTCACTCACCTGGGGGACTAGCAGCCTTCAAATTTTACTCATCCTCACAAAAAATCACTAAAACTCCCATTTTAATTTTAAAATCAGGCTGATCCATAACATGAATTACAATGGTAAAATGTAGTTCATGTTGAGAAGACAAATTGTATTGGTGCTACTAAGTTTATTTATTTATTTTTTTGTTTATTAACCATTAAAATGTAGATATTGTATCAACTAGCCTGGAGGACTAGCGTCTGTAAGGATTTACTCGCCCCCCCTCCTCCCCACAATTTTTACTAGCCTCAGGAGAGGGGAAAAGCATTAATTTCTATCCTTGAAAGTCAATGTCACCACATATGTACTCTTCTCTACATGTATTAACACCATCGTATGAACAGGAAAATATCAATAATTGTGAATTATCCCATAACCTGTCATTATGACAGAAATGTTTTTGTACAAGATAATAACACACTGTTTATTTGCTTTTTAAATCAATTAACTGCCAATTAAAAAAATTAATCTGGCTTGAGCAGGTTAAAAAATACCCAGCCTAAAAAATATATGAATGACAGCATTCCTAAGCAATATTTATAACTACAAACATACCAATTCCACAGCACTGTCATAAACATCTTTGAAACTCTTTGTGAGGGGTATCTCCTCGATACGGAATGAGACACCATGGAAACTGAGCTGCCTTGCTATGTACATGCCCCTCAGTTTCATGTCCATGGCCACCAGCTCCATAGCACCCACACCTCTGAAAGTCAGCCACGAAGAAAATAAATATAAATTTTGCTCGTAAATATGTTCCCAAACACAGGCAATGTCCAAATTAATTTTGTTGATCAGTGTCAAATGCTTGTATTATGTGAAAATGAATTTCTTTGTGTAAAACTGATTTCTTACAGATTGTATTTATTGTCTCAATTTTGTGGAAAATCGGCTTTATGAAATGACTTTCATACTTTTATCAACACTAATGCTCAACAAGCAATTTTGTTTCAAAACACTTGGTGTAAAAACAAGCAAATATACATAACAAACATTCTAAAAGCATTACATAAAAACCATCTAAACAAAAATAACCCACCTTCGTTCCACAGCTTGAATGAAGTCGTTGAACTCTTTAAAAGGTGTACCTGCCCCCCACAGCCCAAGTCGACTCATGTAAGCCATGTTCTTTGGTTCAGAGGCACCGGTAGCACTAGCGTATATGACTCTAGCTTTAGGAAGTCGATTCTGAAGTTCCAACACAGTCTGCCCAGTCTTTGTAGGTTTGCTTGAGCCAACAGGACAGAGATTTTTAGCCTTGTGACATTCATCAAAAACGATCTGTTCTTGGGTTAAGGATTTTAAATGGCCAAATCTTACAAAGTAGCTGAATTTATGTGGTTGTTTACAAATACTGACATTTACTTTTTGTACAAAGTAAATGTGAATGAAACACTTTCCACAGCCCTCTCACCCTTGGGCATTATATAACTGTTAAAAAGTCCCATACAATGTTGAAACAAAACTCCAGGACCCAGTTGTTGAGCTTAATTAGTGGTTAAGAGAAAACGACAAAATCAAATTAAGAAGTAATGCTAACAAAATAAAGATATATGTTGAAACGTAATAAGCAATATATTAAGATTCCCAAAAGAAATAAAATAAAAACTATTACTGGATTTTCTAGCAAGGTATTTAAAAGAGTAATATTTCAATAACCAATGATTAGTTTACCCATGCTTTGAACAGCCGGGCCCAGTAGTGTACGGTTTTATTTTAAATTAATGTTTTGTAATAACAGCTTTTAGTAGAAAAAGTTCCATTTTAATTTACAATTCTTAAAGTTAAACCAAAGCAATCCATTTTTGAAGTACTTCTAACAATCTATTTTGCTACTAAAGCACAAAATAAAACTAGGAATTTTATTTGTTCAATGATTACACAGTAAAAGGATACACAGCCATCAAAATCCTTTCCACACCACTTAAGCAACTGTTTTAAGCGCGTCTTGTACTTGCCACCCGACTGACTTTCTCCTATCAATGAGGAGTATGTGGAAAATATCACACCCTTCTTGACACTACCATTTTCTTTGGAAGAGATTTTTGCATATTTGAACTAAAAAGAAGGAAAAATGTTATAAAATCAAGAGAATAAAACTACTTGTCCTCGAGTAATCAGTTTCCGGTCTATTAAGGGGCAAAAGCTTCTGCACACACACAATTGTAATCATACGATCAATGTAACAGAATAATATTTTTCCTTGGTTATGTTACTATTAAAATCAACTAACAAATCTTTCAAATCTTATCTGTTTATATATATATTTTTTAAATCCCTACCTGATCGGATATTGACATTTTAGAAATTCGTCTGCAGAGCCAGTCTATTTGTAGAAAGTTACAGTCTAGTTGTCGTTTCGTAAAACATATGTAACCTTATTAGTCAGACGACACAATGTCATGTTTGTGAGCTCTGCCAGTGACAGTTGCTGCTTATTTTGGTATGTATTGATGCTGTGCATGTTATTTAGTGAATCTACAATGCCAAGTGAGTGTTTGTGTATCACTCAACATTTTAAAAATTTAATTTTTAGTAAATTTTACACACTTTTTTTCTAATTTTGTCTTCTTCTAATTTTGTCTTCAGAAAGTGAAGATTTGTATTTTTGTAACATAATTATTTCGATATCATGGTTCACTTGTGCACAGATTCGTTGTAAACAAACTGAACAAAAATAGACTGACACCAGATTTAACCCGGAAACTGATTATAAGTGATATATCTAAAATAAACTCTAAATAAAATCAGCAATTTAAACCATAACATTAAAATTACTATCTTCTTACTTAATATGTTTTTACTGTGTATTAAAAAATATAAAACTTCTTTTACTCAACTTAAAGCTTTTCAGTGTTGCACTAACCTTATTTAAAGGATGAACTTCTATCTTGCCTGCTCCTATGTCCCGAAGATCTCGCTCAGCATCCACTTTCAGATCAGTAGACACACTCAACCTATAAACACACATTAATATTTCAATTTTACATAAATACACACTGATCAGAAACCTTAAAGTGTTGTTCAAGTTAGGATAAAACTCCACAGGTGGGAAGCAGTGTTGACTGTTCGTGCAGTTATTACTACATACTTTTTTATTATAATATATTTAAAGGGGAATAACTTGGAATTGTTTGGGAAAAAACTCCACATCATATTGGCTTATTTCTGGGAACATCTGTAATGCAGATTTGGACCAGACAATGCAGGCCTGCTCAAATTCAAACTTATACCCAGTCATTTTTTTTCTTAATACATGTAATGTTCAAAATGTTAATTTCTTGAATGAAAACCTGAAAACTGAATTTGGAAAAACATTGCACATGTTATATTTGAATATTTGATCGCTCTCCACAATCAACAGAAAATATTCGACTAACATTTATTAATGGTAGCATCACAATTTCTGATTGGCTGCATTTTGAAGGAATTCCCTTTGGCAACATCAAACAACCAATGAGAATACATTACAGTTCCCAACATAATTATTCTAACTAGACTGGTATTTATAATTTCTGTAACATATATTTATAATTATACATGCTGGAAATTAGTCGTTGTTTGTACTCCGAGAATAAATAATATAGACACTTTTATTTAACAAATTTTACACAAATGGTAAATCAGTTATGCAAAATAAATTCACATAACCGATGCACAAATGAAACAATTGTACATGCAATTTGTACAGCCACATATTTTCAAACTTGAAAACTTACCATATGGATCGCTTTCTGCCTTGTAGATAATTTTCATAAATAATTCCAGCAATAGTTCTGCCTTTCCCCACACCTGCTCCATCACCTGAAAGATCAGACTCCATTAACAACTTTACTAAGGGATTGTCCACAAATGTAAATATTAACCATTCATACAGTTATTAATTTTCAGAAACCACTACCACAAAAAAGGAGAAAAGAATAAGTACTTATACAGGAGATTTTTGGGGGATTTTAATCAACAATTTAAATAGGGCAAACCCGATCATAACATTTTTAGAAATATGCAAATGATTGAAATTTAAGTACTGTTCCTTAGTCATTTTCGAAGCCAATTTTTTAACTAATTAGTTTCTGTGTAAACCTATACTATCTAAGAGATCTGTAGTTTGAAGAAGAAAAACCTACTCCTTTATTTTAACTGTTAATAATATTAAAAAACAAATATGATAAATATTTTTTTTTAAAGGTAATATAAATAAAAGCTATTTAATATTGATATGCAACAGAGGTTAGTGTTTTCTTAATTATTTGTTAGTGCTAATGCATGTAATGTAGTTGTGTTCGTACCAATAAGAAAGCCTGCCCTGTTTCCACTAGGCAATATGTTCTGGTGTCGCTGTGATGAGTATACGATGGCCTCTAGCTGCAGTGCTGATAACATACAGTAGTCAATGATATTCTCCGGAATACACAACTTGTAGTAGACATCTGGCGGTTCTACACTTGACAATGAGCTTGTTTCTACAACAGGGTCAGGATGCTTTTCTCCTATCTTCACTGGAAGAAAATTAATTTTACATTAAATAGTGTATGAAATTAGCTTATTTTCTAAAATAGGTTTACATATGGTCCAGCTGGTAATTTAGTTAGATCTATGTGTTGTTTTTGAAGATTTAAATCTGCCAGTGAGCAGAATAAATGATTTGGGATAATTATCCTATTTTAATTTCAACCTATTACACAATCCAAGTAGAGTTCATGCACATTTTTCTTAACAAAAACTAAAGACTTTCAAGGTGGGATTTTGCAATTTTCAAGGACATTCCCACCCCCACCCCCCCATCAAAATAGCCAATGATTCACAGGTTTTTAGATAGTACAAAATTGTCATGATCGTAGTTACAGTCATGGTTGATTTAGTATCATCACTTAACATGGTACATTCACCTTTACTGAAAAACAAGCAAAATTCAATGTTATGTTCAAATTCATGAAACTAACTCTTAGAATTTAATTTTTATAGCTGTAGGAAAGAAATGCAAGGTTCATATAGCTATAGTGATAAAAACTCTAATCAAAATCAGTCAGAAGCTTGACTGTAACTGATGATGTAATGTCTTGTCTAAATACCTCGACAACAGTATTCAGAAGATTAAAGAAAGGCAGAGAATTGGGGTCCCTTTCGTTTTGGGGGAACAGATAAAACAGAAATTAAAGATTTTCACAGACTTTTATTGACAAACTTGAAATTCAAAGACATTCAAGACCTCAAATTTTTTTTTTTTAAATACAGACTTTCAAAGATTTTCAAGAAACCTGAAATGTAGGAAATACTGCAAGAATAAAATTAAACGCAAAATATTCAGGGAAAAAAATATTTGTTTAACTAAATTTCGGTACATTATTTAATCAGCATTGTTATGTGTTAAACACATATTTGTGACACTTTGTCTTCAGAAGAAACCAGTAGCAGATCTGGGGGGTAGGGGGTCCAGACACCCACCCCTTTTCTCGTATATATATTATTTTTTACCATTATCCGATAGGAAAGATATGAAAATTAACCATTTCCCCCCCCCCGTCCTATTCTATCATCATATTTGGACCCCCCTTTCAGAAATCCACATTTGGACACCCCCCTTCAGAAATCCTTGCATCTACACCTGAAAACAAATTACTTTCTTTGTTTAGCAGATTAGCATATCTTATAGACTTTCTAGCCATGATTAGAAACTTACACTTTGGTGGCATATATTCAGAATATGTCTCTGCACGTCCCAGCTGCTCAACCTCCTCTTCCACCTCCTCTTCTTCAAGCACAGTTCTTGGTCTGCTTTGATATTGTCTCTGAGACTGTCAGAGATAAAAAACCACAAAAAAACATTAATATTATGAGACTAAATTTGCAAAAAGTAAGTAAAGTTTGTTTATTTAACAACACCTAGAGCACATTGATTTTTATCTTACCATCGGCAAACAGCAAATGGGTCCACAGAGAAGGACCGATCCGACGACCAACAGCTTCACAGGCAGACTAAATTTGCAAATTCAAATGGTTACTGCAGAGGTAGAATTTTAAAAAATTAATTTCTCTAGTACTAGTAGCTTAAAATATTACTAGTCTTCACTAAACATCACCAGACACCTGTTACTGGTTGAAAACCTTGTGACTGAGACAGGGTCTGTAAGTAGCGCTCACCCTCTCGAGTTTTGTTTTATTTAACGACGCCTCTACATCACAATGATTTTTATCTTATTGTCGGCTATTGGACCTCAATCATATGGTCATACTGACATATTTAAACTGCTACCGCCACATAGGCAACTCTTTCTGATAAGCAGCAAGGTGTCTTTTATATGCACCGTCCTGACGGGACAGCACATACTATGGCCTTTGATGAACCAGTTGTGGTCCACTGGTTGGAATGATAAATAGCCCAAACTGCAAATGGATCCACAGAGAAGGATTGATCTGACAATTGACCGGTTCATGCGGACATGCTACCGTTTAAGCTACATTCCACTCCCTGCTCTCCCTTACCTCGGACGAGATAAAATCACTAGGAATGAAAAAAATGTAAATGACACTTGTTTCATGGGCCAGTAGATACTATGTTTCCCAATAAATATTTCTTTATATATTCAACATTTTTAATATATAATCCATATATATATAAAAAATGTTGAATATATACGAATTATATATTGTAGATTATGTATGATTTTTTGAACAACTTACTGGTTAAGATTGATCTGAAAATGGGTTACATATTTTACACACATTTTTAACTTTAGATCACATGGTTTTAACTAATAAGAATGGAATGAGACTAGAGGTTTTTGTGTAGCCTAGTAAGTTTTCTAGGGTACTAGTCTCCCAGGCAAATGAAATTATTTATTACATGACAAGTATATATTAAAATAAATTAGCTTTTAATATCAATTGACAGATTACTTTTAGCCAGACAGACTTGAAATAATAAGACAGCATAATAATGCAAGACTGGGAAAATATCAACAGGCCAGGACTGGCACCATTCAGAACTTACTTGCTCCCAGACATTTCCACTTTCCATTTCTGTAATCTGGTTAACTGTAATAACAGTGACTAGTTTGTGAAAACTTAATTGATTTTGTTTTTATCCAAATATTAAAAAATAAATAAAAATTAACTAATGTATAAAAAAACAATTTAAATGAAAATTCATTAATGTGGACTTTTATTTATAAACTGCAGAAATAACAAAACTGCCAGAAGAACAGCAACACTTTTATTCACTTTCAGAATACCTGAAATCAATTCTATGATTTGTTTTACACACAATTTCTACAACTAAACTCAAGCAAGACAAAAAAGAAAAAGTAAAAACAAAATGAAAAAAGACCCCAAAAAGCACCTTCTTACACAAAAATAGCTAAAGACAAACCTGAAAAGTTTTCAACCGTACGTCATCATTAGACCAGAGTCGAGACAAGTCTTTGTTGGACACACTAGTCTGAATATTGGTGCCATTAAGAAATTTACTGTTCCTGTCATCCATCTGTGACACCAACGTTGGCAGGTTTCCTGATGGCACAGGTGAAGTTGCTGGTGATATTGAAGACAAGCTACCAACTGAAGTTGACGGAACATTATCACTGTTCTTCAGTCTTTGTAATTGTGAAATAGCTTGGAGAGCAGTCAAATTAGAATAGGATTGGTCTGACTCCTTGTTTTTCAAATTAAAATTAGAAATCGTCGCCGATCTATGTAATGAAGACACATTGGAAAGATTTTGCACATTACCTCTAAGCAATGAGTCACGTGTAACTGTCTGGAATTGGCCAAAAGATGCTGATCTATGTATATTGGTAGTACTATTTGTTGAAAATGACACAGGTGAACATGTTACTACCATTTTTCCTCCGGAAAGTCCATGATTGGTGACGACATGAATGGGTGAGCCTGTTCTAATGACCTGTCCATTCAAGCCATTTCCAGAAAGATGGTTCTTGACACTAAGCTGTAATGTGTTCTTGTCAATTAACGTGCTTACACCCTTGCCACCATTAGCCACAATATACTTCGTGGTCCCTATTCCTGAAGACTGAGGGGCCAGTGTGATTGTCTGCTTACTGGTGACACCGCTGCCTGAACCCACTCTCCGTATTGTTATCACACGTGGCTGGTTTGGAGAACCACTCTGAAGCAGGGAACGGGAGAGATTTGATGGGAGAGAAGACACCCCAGAAACCACAGACATGTTAGGCTTTGTGTTGCCAACTTGAATAATCTTTGGCACCACTGTTGTTTGACCAGGAATAGCATGTGTTGCCACTGGTCGACGAATGGTTGGGCCAGGGATCTGAAATATAAATTCAACAGCTGAATTAAGGGTTTGTATCATTGCACAGATATTTTTTTATTATCTGTACAACCAATATTTTACATTCATCATTAAAGCAATAAATGTAGCCGATACTGATGAAGATTTGTAATTAACTGTAGCAAAAAGGATGCAATGGAGTATGACCCCTGGCAGTGATTCCTCTTGATCAACTCAGAAGCTGTAATCTATTTTGTTTAAATACCCTATTTTTACAAGTTTAAATGAAGATAGTCTTTACTCAAAGAAAAATGGATTCAACAGTAAAATGGTTAAAGTTTGTTTTATTTAATGATGCATCTAGAGCACATTGATTTTTATCTTATCATCGGCTATTGGACATCAATCATATGGTAATTCTGACATATGTATTTAGAGGAAAC
>JAULBS010028282.1:0-10417 GCA_032355785.1 Symmetromphalus regularis
CACGTGTTCCGTGCTAATAATAGTCTGACTTTATTTATCCAAACGAGTATGTCGAGCGCTTTTCATTGCAGTTTTGTTGTTCCGTTTAAAAAAAAAATTTTTTTAATGAAATTCCACTTGTGATTATTTGGTAGCCCGACTGCAATAACCACTAGCCACGGGCGTCGGGCTACCGTATTCTAGAAGCCCTGTCTATTAGTATGTTTATGTTTCATCTAATTTGGTGAAGGTTGTAACAAATTTCAAATATTGTAATTAGAACAAAAAAAAATGATTTTGGGTCTACAGAATGACATGATTGTAATGGATTTGCTAGTGTTAAAACGTGATATACTTTCGCTAGATTATATATACACAAACTCTCATACATAATGTCCTTATTTGGGAACTTAAGCCAGTTTTCTTTTTCTCACAATTTGTAAAAGACATTTGTATTATTAAATAATGTACATTTATTTTAATGTGATTGAAAGTTTACCTGTAAAAATAAAGCTGGCAGACAGGCTAGTATTTTGAATCATTTAAGTTTATATTTCCTCATATGTTAGTTTTGACTTCTATTCATAAACATCCACTGAACCAGTGGAATTGGCCATTTTGTAAAAACATATGTATATGTGTGTGTGTGTATGTATAAATTCTTTTTAAAATAAATGTGTCTACTGTTTATTTGTTTTGAAATGTGAATAATTGTAGAGAAATCATTAATTTAACCAGACTTGGTCTATTTATAAAAGTGTCCGATATGAGCATTCCCCAAAATGTGCATATTTCGTAAAGTGAAGCATTTTTTGGCTTTTTTTCCAGTGATTCATTTTTATTTATTTGGCTGTATGTTCTAGTATTCAACCATATGAACTGTTAAATTAGGTGAAGAATTAGTCAGTTGTGAAATTTAGAACAAGACTAATATTATTTATTTGTTTGTGAAATTCAGAACAAGACTTATGTTAATAGTCACTTGTAAAATTCAGAAAAAGACTTATTTATTTGTAAAATGCAGAACAAGGATAATTTATTATTATTTATGCAGGACATTTTGTTTTCGATTTGTTCTTTTTTGAGACTGCTGTTGGCCGCAATATTTTTCATAGTTTTTTGTTTTGTTTTTATTATTATTTCTATGACTAAACCAATGGAAATCTTTTGTAATAAATATTTCATTCATATACAATTTAGTTTTGTCATTTAACAGATCAAATAATGTATTTTAGTTACAAAATTTATTTTAAATAATACAACAATGAAATTCAAATCTGACAAGCATTTGTTTGACCATGGTTAATTTTGGTCATTAGGACATCCATAAACATGCCAACATAGGAATGAAATTATTATCCCAAAAATAATCATAAACAATAGTATAGTACTCCACGTGCAATGAAATTGTTACTAGTATTCCACAAATAATATTAAATTAATAATAGAGTCGTACACCACATGAAATGAAATTTGTATTCCACATAATCCCATCAGAAGTGTGGTGGTTTGTTGGATCAGTCTCCTTTGGGCTATCTCTCATTCCATCTAGCAGTAGTGGATTGGGGTGGCAGACACCCCCCACTTCTAGATTTTTTGTTTATTTTCAGAGTGGAAGGACGTGAAAATCAACCTTTCACCCATCACATTTGGACCCCTTCAGAAATCGTGAATCTAGTGGTGCATGATTGTTGTAACAAAGGCCATCGTATATCATATCAGTAAATTTGAAGGCTTATTTGTTTGGGTTTCTTCTGTAGACCATGTGTCAGATAGTGTATGTTTGATACATTATAGCTGCTGATTAAACAATTGATTTAGTATCATTAAACATTCCCTGCTTTTCTGTGTGATAAACGGTAATGAATTATCCTATTTCTGATGCACAAATACTTCAAAAACAAATAATATTAAGGTACATAAAATTTTAATATAAAATTAAAAATACAACAATCCTATAAATATGTTAGCAATATGTACAATAAAGTGTAGCAAACAACATTAAAAATACATATTCATCATCCTGAACTGAGGCAATTTGTTTTTATTAAATGTATTTATTAACAAAACTGATTTATCCTTGCTTAAGTTGATGGAAATCTAATAAAATCTACCAAAGAATGCTTAAAGTGGCAGCACAAAAGTTGCATAATGATAGGTTCCCATCATATTCACCCTGCAGAAGACTATCACCGTTATTTTTCTATTGGTGCTGTATTACACTTGATACGGCTAAACTATGAAAATTTTGTTTGGAGATAATTTATTTAGAAATATAAGAATAGTGAAATATGTCATCAGCAACTGTGATACTTCACCCTTATTTATTTAGAAAACAAACTGAAAGGTAATTGTCAAAACAGGATGGACAAAATCTCACGAAACTTGTAATTGTTCTAAAAATAGGGAATTTTGTAACTGTTTTTGAAAACTGGAAAGGCTATGATGTGTAATTACCTTGCAGAATTTCACTTCTGATGAAGGTTTAATGACTATTCAAAACATTCCATGATCTTTTTTTGTATATCTCTCAGCAAACAGCATTTTCACCTGGTTTGAGGAAAATTGGGGTTTTTGTTTGCAGTAAACCCACAGAAGGAAATACTAGTAATTGGTTTGTGAAGGATGTTGAGCCAGTTTCCTACAGTTATTATCTATGTTAGGAACAAAGTCCACATCCATCAGCCAGAACAACCAACTACTCTACATTTTAGATCATCTCATTGTCATCAACATAAAATAGCTACAACAATGAAAACTGATTTTGTTTTTGGTCAAATGTGCACGACTTAACAAGAGCATTCTAATTTAACTTGAAGCTTGTGCATTCTAATAGCTAAACCAAAATTCTATCATCCGTTTGGTTTCTTTCTTGTATAATGACCTCTAGCTTTAACAGGCCATAGAATTTCACGGTAACGATCATTACTGGTACTGTGTCATCAAAATCACGAACTGAAATTTCATTTCCCATGATATTCGTATCACTGCTATGTTATTTTGGATTACCGAAAAACAGTTTCCGATGTGTTCCCATGACTGAAAAACACTGAACTGAAAAAATGTTTCCCATGAAATTTGAAATCCTATGGTCTGCTCTAAAGTTGTTAAGGAATTACTGTTAAATCTTTTACTGGTCTTTGATATTTAAAAAACTGCGATCTGGATAACAAGAATTTGGAAATGTTTAATCAACACTTTATCAATCGACTGAATCCAGAACCCTGTCTTGTGGTGTTGCCAGGGCAATGAAGTGTTTGATATTTATGAGATGATTGTACACAGCAGATGTCAAAGGGTTGCTCTCAAAATTGACCATTTCCAGTGATGGTAGAGATTTCAGTCTTTCAATGTTGAGATCTAAACAAAAGAAAAATCTTTTGAAATCATAAAAATTTCAGTTAACAAAGCATCATTTAAATGTCAACACTTTCTGATGCAGTTATTATTATTTTTATTTTTTGTTTGTTTATTTAACGACACCACTAGAGCACAATGATTTGTTAATCATCAGCTATTGGATAAAAAAACATTTATTAATTTTGGTAATGCTGTTAACATGCTTAAAACATGCCAATATCTTGTTACTGAATCAGTAAAACTTTAAATTTTAATTTAAAGAATTTGTCTTTTTCTTGTGTAAAGAAAGATTAACAAGCATTTGGTAAAACCTTTTTTTTCAGGATTAGAATTTTCTAATGAAAATTTTCAAGTGACTGGATGGAATAAAAGTACAAAAGACTGATTTTAATCCAAGATATGAGCTGTATGGAGTGTTTTTAAAGTTAAATAGGAAGTACACTAGATGTTTTTTGATAACAGTAGTCAGAGGCATAAAAACCATAATATGAATTTTTAAAAAAATATATATATTCAACACTTTCTCAATAAGAAACCATAGTTTACTGGGCATTAGAGAGATCATTTTCACAATACACAATTGACATTTTTCCAGTTATGCCTTTTTTTGTTACAATTCACAATTCTTATAAACTTTAGTATAGATCACAGTTTCTATACTGTTACACAATTTTTGTTTGAGTTGGTAAATATTTCAAATGTTTTATGGATGATTATTTCAATTCATTTGGAATTTTAGGTTATTTCTACATTACTGATTAAATTTTGATGACTTTTGTTGTTTTATGACAGACGGTTTTTAATATAATATTACTTCATGGATAACATTCAATTGTGGATACCCTACACCATTTCTATGGATGAAAATGTTTTATTATCAAAACTTAACTTGCATTTATTTATTTTCGTCAGTATAGTAACCAGAGACCTTGGCTTTAAGAAATCACCTGGTCACAGATGCTGTTTAGTAGAAATTTGTTGTTTTAGATCCAATAGTCACAAATGCTGTGTGTGTCCATTATCTACCTTAATATTGTAGACAATGAATTGCACTAAACAAAACAAAAAAAACAAAAACTATAAAACAGGTGACGTGGTATATATTTTTAAATTGTGTGAAAGGAACATTTTTGTTAATGTTCAGCACAAATTGAATGACATACTATCCAATTTGGAAGGCAGAGCAAAAATTATTTTCTCTTGGTCTGACCTGATATGTAATTGTGTTGAGCATTTAGATGTGTAAGACTTGAAAAGCTAAATGTAACTGTTGGCAGGCGGTGGAACTTGTTGCTGGAGATGTCTAACTTGCATAGTCCCGTCATCTGTGCTAATTCATCAGGCAAGGCAGATAGTCTGTTGCTGTTTAGGTGTAACACTGTTAAAATACAAGTCATTAATACATTTGTACAAATAATTATTATATAGAAAGTAAAGTTTATTTTATTTAACAAGGGCTCTAGAGCACATTGATTTTCATTTCATCATCGGCTATTTGACGTCAATCATATGGTCGTTCTGATATGTTTAGATGAAACCAGCTGCTGCCACATAGGTTACTCTTTCCGATAAGCAGCCAGGGGTCTTTTATATGCACTCCCATAGACAGGACAACACATACCACAGCCTTTGATGAATCAGTTGTGGACTACTGGTTGGAAAGGAAAATATATATAGATAGGCATTGACATTGCTGTGATATATAAACATATCCTAGCCTGCAGTGCCAGCCTCGGGTAAAACACCATGCCAATGGGTTGGTTGGCATTCCTATAAGTTGATGTGACAATGATGATTAATAGATTAGGCATAGACCTATAATTAAGAGTTAATACATACCGTTAATTTTGACAGTTCACTTACAGACTTTCTGAGAGAAAAAAAATACAACAATAAATTTGATGTATTTAAGTCATTTTATTCATAACTTACTTTCATAATCGTAGGTTATATAAGATGGATACTCATTAGGTAGATGTATCACGTTACACAAAATCATATCGCGGTGTATATTGCACTTATTAAGTATTGCAATATACTGGTATATCGTTGCATGCCTAACACATACTATGGTCTTTGTTAAACCAGTTGTGGACAACTGTCTGGAATGAGGAATAGCCCAAATGGGTCTGCAGAAGAGGATCGATCCAGTGACCCATCACCCTCAACCAGACGCTATATCTTGAGTCACATCTTGAACCCTCATGATTACTGCTTTAAAAACAAAACGGAAACTTTTACCTACTCCAGTGGTGTAGTGGTTACCAAGGGCGAAAATCCGTTCCTGAAAGTGGGGGCACGGAACATCCCCCGTGTCCAAAAAGTGGTGGGGGGGGCAGTCCATCCCACTGTCTTCCCACGCCCCCACCCCTGACTTGACGTCATTATAGACCCCTTGTGTACTTCATTATGACTATTTGCACTAAGACAACATGGGTGTTACGTTGATACAATAAAGAGAAATATTAGTAAAGATTATAGGCATTTTAATTTCAGTTTTTCGAAACAAAAAGTAGGTGGATAATTACATAGGCATCCCCCTGTCCAAAAAGTAGGGGGGTTGGGGGGGGACGTGTCCCTACAGGGATTTACACCCATGGTGGTTACACTATCAGACTCATGGCCGATAGGTATTGGGATCAAATTTCGGTGGGATATTTTAGTTCAGAACAAGTGTTCTACAAGGCTCAATGGGTAGGTGACCAGTGGTTCAGAACTGGTTTATGAAAGGCCATGGTTTGTTCTATCCTGTCTGTGGGATTATAAAAGATCCCTTACTGCTAGTAGTCACATTAGTGTGGCAGCAGCAGGTTTTGTCTCTACCTCAAACACTAACCTCCAGTATAGAAAACTGAATTGTATGTCTAAGACAGCAAGCTTGAAACTTGAATATAAGCATGAAAATATGTACAACCACCAAATTGGTATTTTCTGTTTTCAGTGACTAATTAAAATAATGTCTGACGAGCTGTATAATATGCTTCTCGTATGTATTTTGTACCTGTGAAATCTGATCTGTACTTACCTGTAACATGTGGAAATGCTGTACCAAGTTTTGGTGGAATTCGTCGGAGAAGATTTTTAGACAAGTTGCATATTTCCAGTGATTTTCCACGCATCAAGATATAAATAGCATCAGGTATTTGAGTCAGTTGACAATCACCCAGATCTGAAATTACGTGTACATCATTCTTAAGAAGCCAATAGACCCAGTGGGAGATACAGGTGGGGGTGTTTTTGCACTGGGAGAAAAAAAAGTAGTTTGTTTTATTTAACGCCTCTAGAGCACTCTGATTTTTATCTCATCATCGGCTATTGGATGTCAATAATATGGACGTTCTGACATGTTTAGATGAAACCCACTGCCACCACATAGGCTACTCTTTCTGATAAGCAGCAAGGTGTCTTTTATGTGCACTGTCCCACAGGCAAGACAGCACATACAACAGCCTTTGATGAACCAGTTGTAGATCACGGGTTGGAACAGAAGATAGCCCAAACTGCTTGCAATGGGAGAATGGAACAAACATCTGGCAATCATCCATGTCCATTTTAATATTGTAAATTATTGTTGGACATGCAATCTGTACCTCCCCACCAGCAATGGAATGTGACTCTCAGACCTCTAAGGCATGTTTCATTTTAGATCAAGTAAAAAATTGAGTTACCATCTTTATTCAAGCCGAAATTTCTCACCAACCTTCAATTTTATTTTATTTTTATATGATGTATTTTTTGTTGCTTGTGCACCCTCTGTGTTTAGGAGAAGTGTATCATAAAAAGTATTTCATAGAATTACCCTTAGACAAGACCTTTTATAACTACATGTAGTTATTGTAAAGTCTGGAGTGGGATGTAGCTCCAATGGTAGAGTATCCATTGCAGTTTGGATTACTTTCTGTTTCAACCAGCAGTCCACAACTGGTTTATCAAAGGCCGTGGTGTGTGCTCTCCTGTCTGTGGGACAGTGCATATAAAAGATCCTTTGCTGCTTATCAGAAAGAGTAGCCTATGTGTCAGCAGCATTTTTCTTCTAAAAAAATATGTCAGAATGACCATATGATTAGTATCCCACAGCTAAGATAAAAATCAATGTGCTCTAGAGACGTCGTTAAAAAACAAAACTTCACTTTACTTTTTCTTTTTTTATCATATAGTCCCTATCTTCAACCAAGTTTCAAGTCACTTTAATATGCTGAGTGTAAAATAATAAGTACTGTCTGCTCTGTATTTTTTTAGAAAAAGATGAACACTTCTTTCTGGGATTGTGAAATTTAAAATTCCAACGTTTTAATTCATACAACACTATCAATCCACTTTCTAGGTGATTTGTCACCGGATAATTCTTCCACCCGTATTTGTTTTTGTTTTGTTTTACAATTTATGGTTATTTCGTCCAAAAGGTTCAAATTGCTTTGGACAATTAATTTTATCCACCAGATTGTTTTCTCCATAAAAAGAAATTAACATTGAGAAATTTGATGTCATTAGAGTACTTTGCTTTTTGTTTATTTGGTTTTTTTTATTTGTGTTATTATTTGTTGTTCATCTTCTTTTTATCTTATATTTCATCCACATTATAAGATATACAGCCAAAATTATTGTAAAAATACATATCAGGGCCAGTGCAGCAGGGGCGTCAGGGGTCATCTGCTCGCAAATAATTTGTGCTGCCCTTTATTCAGTCTTACCCCCCTCCCAATATTCAGTCTTACCTCCCTCCCAATATATAAACGGCTATGCTGGTACTGCAATATGTGCATGATATAAAAATAATCATATCTCTCTATATGAATTGTATAGAACTATATAATTAATATATGTTTAACTATATTTATATATTTTAAAAAATAATAATATTTTTTTTTTAAATATTAATATAATTTGGAAAGAGTTCCGTATTTTCTCCCACTGTCTTTTGCTCTAACCCTAACCATTATCAGTTGGGGGAAATTTGGAACTCTTGCCTAAAATTCTTATATAAAGAAATAATGTGACACTCCACACCCAATAACCAATTTTATTATAATTATTTATTTTGCTTCTCCTGGAGGGGTATAAATATTAAATAAATTGTATATTTACACAGTGGAGAAAATTTATTTTTTGTACTCTTTGGATGAATCATGTTCAGTTTTGGACAATGTCAATGAACGATTATCAATGAATCAAGTATTAATACATTAACAGTGGCAGATCCAGAAAATCCATTTGGTGGTAGTCCAAAATGGACGGGCTGCTGATTGATTATCGATTAGTTGGCAAAATGGTGGTGGTCCAAAATGGACGGGCTGCTGATTGATTATCTATTGGTTGGCATCGGGAGCTGAACTTAATGCAATAACCAATAATCAAAGCATTAAGTTCCTGAACTAATTTGGTGGGTGCCCTAAAGAATCTTTAACGTAATTTTTTTATTTAAAAAATATTTTATTTTTTTTAAATCGCAAAATTAAGGGGGCGGAGGGCCACCATGATTCTAAGGTACTAAAATGATTAGCATTTTACTTCCGCGTCGTTATTTGCGTAACTACGTAATTTTGACCCCTGACACCGTAACGCAGTTGTTGCCTGAAGCAGATGCTACGATTCGATTAAACAATGTCAATGATGGAAAAAGGTAAGATTTTTTTAAAATATAGTTTACAGTATACCGTATAAGTTTCTTTTACGCCCAGGCACCATCCTAAATGATACATAATATCAGTGTATAGTTTAGAAAGCCGTAGCAAACAGATCTGTCAAACGACATCGGAATCACCGACATGTCTGCTCGCCATAGGACTATTAGCAGTCTAAATTTAGTGAAAGCTCACGTGGTAGGTCTTTCCGATGAAATGGTAAAATCTATGAAAGGCCAAATGTGTGAAAAAAGAAGTTGACACAATACACTCATCTCAATGGGCACCACTTAAATGGATTATAATTTTTATGTGGTTTAAACATCATTATTTATGATTAAAGAGCATATAAAATTTTGAGTGTATGGGTCAAGATTAAAGGAGGGTTTGTTTTAGGGTAAAACAATTTCATTCAAAATATTTCTTTGGAGGAGGGAAGGAGGGACAAACTCCCTCCTTCAGATTCCTAAAAAAAAATTATGGCCTCGAGAATAATAACCAGTAAACAAAACATAAAGGAACAGTGTAAATTTATACGTTCATCTTCGTTATTATTTTAGATGTTGACAGTTGTCCCAGTTCATACTTTCGAATTGATGACATGTTTTAGTAGGTTGAAGTTTCATTGTAAATAATCTGCTACTTTAAATTAAGTTATCTGTTTTATTTGGGAAAATAATTGTCAACATTCGGATTTGATGGACGAAATGTGGATGAAATGTACCGTTCACATCTGAACGAATCGTCCAGCTTCTACCATGCTATACTTTTGGCACAAATCTGTAATAAGTTAACAGTTTGTTACTTAATATTTTTAGAATTCGCCTGTTAAGATACATCACTAATTACATATCATGCGTTCGCGTTACCTAAAATTCCATCTTCTTTTGCTTGTTCACACCTATTAACAACCTTAGTTACGTCTTTGCCGGACATAACGTTTAATAAGCAGTGAAAGCAACTTGCTCCGACACAACCTAAACTATGGAGGCCAGTTTCGGTAAACTCACCACGTTCGTACTTTTATTGCGTCTTTAAAGCAGAGTTGAACGTGAGATCCCGTTCCAGAGGTGGCTTGTTTTCATTGTTTGATGAAAAACACGTGAAGGCGCGAACATACAAAATCACCCCTGGTGAGATGCATGGTAGATAATAATAAATAAGAACCAGTTCTATCAGAAATCTGGACAACACGTGCGTTTCAATAGCAAAATGAAAGTGCATGGTCTTTTTTGTGTGTGTGTGTGTGTGTGCGCCTTGTTTGCCTATTTGTAACCAAAATGTGATACAGAGTTTGTACCAGATCCGTCAGTGCCCCTCTTTCACCCCCACCCCGCACCCCAACTCCCAAAGTCGTACCTAAGGGCCTAAGTTAGTTCAGGAACTTAATGCTTATTGATTATTGGTTATTGCATTAAGTTCAGCTGGCGACCCATACAATGTAATGGTGCAATTTT
>JAULBS010028291.1:0-10417 GCA_032355785.1 Symmetromphalus regularis
TTAGCCTGATCCCGGAAACATTATGATAAATAATTTTTTTAATATATATTTTTATAGAATTGTGATGTCTAGGGGTACTTTAGGGTATTTGTGGGGTGTCTTGGGGTAGTCTTGGTGTAGTCTTGGGGTAAATAGACGTTTTAGCCAAGCCAAATGACGCGTTTTAGCCTGATCCCGGAAACATAATGATAAATAATTTTTTTAATATAGATTTTTTTTATAGAATTGTGATGTCTAGGGGTACTTTAGGGTATTTGTGGGGTGTTTTGGGGGTAGTCTTGGGGTGTCTTGGGGTAAATAGACGGACCCGATCAGTGGTTCACAACTGGTTCATTTAAAGTTGAGATATGTACAGTCTGTCTATGGGAAAGTACATATAAAAAGATTCCTTACTGCTAATTGAAAAGAGTAGCCTTTGTGGCAGTAGTGGGTTTCCTTTAAAGTTGCAAAACACCATACTGAGTTTACAAGTGACTGATGAACGACATCGGACATGTGTGATCGAGACTAACATTTAGTTTCATCATGTCTCTTGTCTGGCATTACACATTATTATAAACATTTACAAACTAAAATGTATGCTTTTCTTGGAACATGTATGTTAAATAATACATAAAATAAATTTTATGCAACAAAAACAAATTACATATCATATTTACATGCAACATGCCACTTGTCAAAACAAGAAACTGTCACGAAGGCTGCCATGTCAGCTTTAATCTCAAACCAACATTATTATCTGCAATACGTACATAAATTTATTTATAAAACTATGCGGTGCATATTTATTATGACTTTTACAAGTACCTATTTATGCATTATTATTAAATATTATTTAATATTACATTTTTCTTTTAAATCACTTTGGTTCATTTATACCCGGAAGTGCTCTCTACACGTGTAACCAAAAATCAAAACATTGCGAAATGGCTACGAGCTCGCCATATCTTCCGCAGAAGAAATACTATAGACAACGAGCACATTCCAATCCTATATCAGACCACAGCCTTGATTAGTATGCAGATTATTATTGAGTATCATAATAACTATTGATAAGCAATCAAAAGACAATTAATTTTTGTTACCTTAAATTTAAAGGGGCAGTACATGTATCATTGTGGATGTTAATCATTTCGTACCATAGTCATTTCGTACCATAATTTATAGTCATTTCGTACCATAGTGCTTTGGTCATTTTGTACCATAGTCGTTTCGTACCATAGTTAATTGGTCATTTCGTACCATAGTCATTTCGTACCATAGACTTAGACTTAGTCATTTCGTACCCAGTATCTTATTCTTTTCATGGTCATGGTTTGCCACCTCTTATTTTTATTGAATAAACGATAATGTGAGCAAATGCTAATAAATCATTAGCAATCATATGTACATGCATTCAAACCTATTGACGATATGTCCCATCATTTAGTTAATTCTGAAATTCGGCTTTTTATGTGTTTATAATATAAATGCTGAGAAAGCTAAGGGTTTGGTATCTGGTACCCTTATAATTATTAATATTTTTTTTCTGAACAAAATTTAAGAAAACAAAATGAAACTGTTCAGAAAATACTCAAGACCGTCAAAATAAAACAAATGATGTCACACTTGGCCGATGACGTAGGTTAACGTCTGGTGCTAACATCATTTCACTTGATATAAATTTATTTATAATAAAATGTACATAACAAACAAATAACTATAAAACTATAAAAGATTCGTGCCAAAACAACTCTCAGTCTCAGACCATTGAATTCACTTTTCTGAACATATGTGAAGGCTATTGCCAAATGAAGACCTCCACCCCCACCCAATCTTCTACAGGACAACCTCCTGAAGTTTAGCCTGTTACTGTCAATAGATTCTCTGCCTGATCAAGGGGTGGGGTCTGGCCTCAATATATTTGGCACAACACCACTATCTTCATATTTTAATATTATATAATCATTGAGTTTTCTTTTAACTTATGTCATTTCAACATTAAATATTTTTTTAACCTAAATTAATTATATATATTAATTCATAATATTTTAATACTTTTTTATTTTTTGCCTTTACCTCAACAACTTCAGTATATACTTGATATATAGTACGACTTTGGTATGAAATGACTATGGTACAAAATTACTATGGTACGAAATGACCAAATAACTATGGTACGAAATGACTTTGGTATGAAATGGTAAAATTAGGTACGAAATGACCATGGTACGAATTGACTAGATACCAACTACACTTTTGCATGCAGTTTTACAATTTAATGACAGTTCCAAAAAATATAACTCCCCTGTTTCTGTCATACATTATCACAAGCTAAAATTATTAACAAGTAAAAGAATCCCATTTAAATGTTGTCCAATTGGGAAGAAACATGCTTATTTGCAGTTACTGACATTTTCAGTAGCATTTATCAACAATGACAAATAAGCATTTTCTTCCAAAATTGGACAAATTCAAATGAAGTTTAAACTAACGGTAATACATGACAGGGCAGTAAACTGGGTATAAAATATCAAATACAAACAACTTCTGTCCGTTATCGGTTAACTCTATAAAGATATAATTAAATTACGTTTAGAGTACACCCTTAAATATGACAAAATATAAACAGATGATGTATATTAACCCTAAACATTCTAGGTCGCGAAGATAAACAAGTTCCCGACTCCATTTTGTCAATATTGTTCTGTCAAGTAAATCATTCCATAAATTATAGGAGCACCAACTTTTGTCATAGTAATAAAATAATTATTATTAATACCTACTACAATTAATATCCACCTTTGCCTAAATAACTCTATGATACTGTAAACTACATAAGCTTCTTAATAAACTAAATGTATTTTATTGACAACCAACTTTTATTTGTTAAATTAGCACTTTTGACTGGCGCCTCTGTCACTTGCACAAAGCGGTACATTTGCAGCTATTGGTATATGTCGATAAGGAAGCTAACCTATCATTCTGCCAATTTTTTTTAAAATCTTTTTTGCATTGTTGGTATCCATGTGCTGAATTCCGATGTCCTAAATGTGCAAAATAAGCAACTTTTCGTCTTCTCTGATATATCGTATTTAATACTGAGAATGAATGACACAGGAGAAATGAAAAATTCGGAAAAAGGAGGTGCTTAGGGACCGTCTCAAACTTTTGCTTTGTTTTGTTTGTTTGTTTAACGACACCACCCCCCCTACAAAAAATATCATACATTGGTTCATCATAACAATTATTAAAATAAATCAGTGTAAAGAACTTATATATTTTAATATATATACAATAGTTATATAAATATAATATTAATAATAGAATGCATATCACTATGATAAAAATCAAAATTCATTATAATAAATAAAACAATGGTCAAAATAAATTCAGTAATTAAGAATGATAAAACAAATTTATAATAAAAATGTGTTTCTTTTAAAAAATTTACTAAGTGTGGACGGACACATCCATTTCGACTGTTGGGAGAGTGGGGTGGGGTTGGGTGTGTTTGAGAGTGCATGTTAATTGCACTTTCATTTTAATGTTGATATGCTGTAATGAACTGTCAATTCCCAGCATACAAAAATAAAAAATGGAGAGAGAAATCCTGGTTAAAGATACTTTATTATAATATTTTAAAGAATAAAGCTGATTATCATCACAATACTTTTGAGACCAGACCCAGTGGGGTAGATAATGGGATAAAATCTCTGCAAGCTACAGTAGCTAGACCTGTGTACATTTGCACTGAGCAGTGATCTACCACTAATTGAATAAAATCTGTCTGTTAGATTGTACATATAAACGATCCCTTGGAATCTATATAGTGAGATGTGTCAGATGTTTGAGATTGTCCTTATTTAATGGAAAGTGCACTGCTATTCACCAATTTTAGCCTTTGTCCAATTTATATTATATTGTTTCTGAATACATGTAGTCCTTATTTTCATTTTACACTTTATACATACATTTATATACTATGTACTGAAACTTCCAATGACAGCAACTGCAATGGATTTACATTTTTGTGTTTTATTTAATTAATTAAATTTGTTCCATTTTAGTTTCAGAAAGAAAACCTGTTCGTCTTTCACTTCACTTGATTGTTAAGCGTCACCTTCCATCTGATGCAATATCTTGGTCTCAAGAACAAATGTAAGAACTGAATAGTAAACAAAGTGATATTTTTAAAGGGATTTTTAGGACTGTAGGAAAAGCTTTGGGAGGGTTGGGGGCACTGATGGATAGGGTGCAAACACTAATGTGTAAAACAATACTCACACATAGGGGAGGGGCATTTGAAAGGAATGGGGAGGGTGATGCCACAGGGTCTGAAAATATTTTATTCAGTAAAAACCCCAACTTTAGTGATGTTTTTATTAGTTGTCCAGTACCTCCTTACACCCCCTCCCCCCAGCTCTGCAGTTCCTGCAAAAAAGTGATTGTTAGACATAGTGCCTGATTAGACAATATTTTAGTATTATAAGCTAATATGGGACTGTATAATCAGTGTGTTTATTTTTTTAACAGAATTGATGCTTTAAGCAAGATCAAGCGTCTTCGGTTAGACAGGGAGAATATTGGATATATTGACAGTCTTGATCTACTGAGTGACAATGCTACCAATATTTACCTGCAACATGTAAGTGTTGAAGTCTTATTTCTATCAGTTCTGTTTAATAGTGAGCCTCAGTGGTCAGGTGGTAGGACACTGGACTCTCAAGCAGAAGACAGTGGTTCTAAACCTGAAGTTGGCTGGCATACACTTTCATTGTGTGTCAAAATTGCCAAGTGTATGATGTCAGATAGACAGTGATAGACAATATAAAAGTGTTATTTAATGGCTTTATTGAAAAGATTGTTTTATTTAATGTCTTCTTTTCATTTTGTCAGGTTTTTTCACAGATTCAGATGTCAGGGTATTCAGTTCATACTGAAATTCCATGTTTTTGTGAAATATTTATGGTTTTCATTTTATCACGAGTTGTTCGTTTTTTTCATAGATTCAAAAGTTAAGTTAATATGGTATTCATTTTGAAATTCAGTGATCGTTTTGTGAAATTTATAAATATAATATTCTAAACACTACTTATTTGACTTTGTAATCAGCTAAGTTGTCATGTACATGTATGTCAGCCTAGTTGACGAGTCAATAAACAAAATTACAAAGCATCTCTTATTTAAACAAATAACAGGCATCTTGTTCTTCTTTTTCTAAAGCTTTTTTTTAAAAAATATATTCCCTTTACTGTACATGTATCAAAATAAATTTCTAAATTGTTTAGCAGACAGGCAAAAATTTGATCATGAAACCATATTTTTTGCATTGCTTTATATGATATAATATCACTTATTTCAATAACGTATTTTTATTATGTAGTTTGATATTTGTTTTTACATCATTGTTAATGTGTTCCTAATTATTGCATATTTCAGAACTGTATTGAGAGGATGTGCAACTTTGATTGCTTACAAAACATACAGTTCTTAACTTTAGCTGGTAACCGTATCCGTATAATTGAGAATATTTCACACCTGAAGAAACTTTTCTTCCTTGATTTGTCTGGCAACAACATTTCTGATTTTGATGAAGGTATTGCATTGTTATAATATGATTTATATTGTTTTTTGTTCATAAAAGTGGAGTTTATAAATAATTTTTTTTTTTTTTAAATTGACCCCATTATAGACACTATGTGTATTTCGGTATGACTATATTTGTGCTAAGACAGCATGGTTAAGTGTTACATTGATACAATAAAGAGAAATACTGGTAAAGATTATTATTTAGTTTCAGTTTTTCGAAGCAAAAAGTAGGGGGATAATTACATAGGCATCCCATCCTGTCTAAAAAGAGGGGGCACGTGTCATCCCCGGGATTTATGCCCATGACTGGGGGAGAGTCAGGACCTACCTTCAGCCTCCAATATTTATTTTTGCTCATTATTATTTGGTTGTAACTTGCTTTTCACCTTCTTCACCCTTCAGTATCACCCATGCCCCAAGTACTAACAACTACTAGCTAAGCGGGATCAATCTAATGATCTAAAATAGTGCCTCCCAAACTGTTTTGGTGGCAATGGCCAAATCCCTAGCACCCACTCCCTCCCCCTCTTTCTTAGTACTAGGTATACTGTAAAATAAAAATAAAACCATGCTTTCGTATATACCTCTTAATATGCCAACTCTATTCTTTGTAAAGATTACATGTTCATTAAGTGTTTGAGACTTAGATTTTGTCATCTAGATTTTATTTTTAAAATACAAAATTATTACTTGGTTTTGTTACCTCCCCTACTGCCCACTTTTTCTTCACTGCCCCCTGGATCTATCCACCACAACCAGGGGGCAGTACCACCAACTTTGGGAAACACTAATCAAAAACATGAATTTGGTTTACAGTCTTCTCAGACTCTTCTGTATAAAACTAAGTTGTCAACTCTGATCAGGCTGCTGCTCTTTCCTTTC
Source organism: Symmetromphalus regularis (assembly GCA_032355785.1). Classification (NCBI taxonomy): domain Eukaryota; kingdom Metazoa; phylum Mollusca; class Gastropoda; order Neomphalida; family Neomphalidae; genus Symmetromphalus; species Symmetromphalus regularis. The sequence goes on from JAULBS010028291.1 coordinate 6,454, forward strand.
AGAGGCACAATTCTAGGCACTAAAAGACTGGTCTACTAGCTATAACATAGTGTTATTCATCTCATGTAAAACATTAATTTCTCCAACCTTTGGGCTATTTTGCAGATGAGTTTCCTAAATCACTGGTGATGTTGAATCTTTCTGACAATCCTTGTACCCAGTTTGAAGACTACAGGTAGAATAAAGCTAAAATGAGTTTATTAATTTGATTTATCTGATAAAAAAACATATGCTACATAAATGTTTTTGATAAACAAATGTTTCCAAAGTGAACAGAATCAGGTTGACACGTTACAAAATTTAAAAGTATCTCACCATGTTACATTTCGAATCTTGTATCGAAAATCATTATATAAGGAAAAGTATCAGTCATATCTTCTCATTTGGTCACCTGTAATCAGCAACCACCTGTCTTAAGTGGGCACTTATTTTTCATCCAAAAATGATGTTCAGTGTTAATCTTCTCATAAAAAGGAGCAGTCTAATATGACCAATGGTTGCTTAATTTGAACCTCAAATTCATTTAATAGCTATGGTAATAGACCATTTGACAGTATCTTGTACAATAAATGTCCTATAAATAAAATGAAAAGCTTGTTTAACAGGGAAAATATTGGTACCATCTGTCACAACACTGTTTAGCTGAGAACATTTGTGTAGAATATCACTTGAGGAAGTGTGATTGGGAAAGGCATCTATAAGCCTCAAAGTGATTTTTGAACCTAACCGAAGTTGACAGTACATCTAAATTCAGCACCGTAGGATAGATTTTGAAGGGAGGTGGGGTAGGGGCGGGGATCCAAGTCTTAAATGTTGGACTGGTGTTAGGAATCTTTACCCGAAAAACTGGTGCAGAGAATCCCCTAATACCCACCCCCCACCCCCACCCCAGCTTCTACAGGCCTGAAACTAATACTGCTAGTACATGAACTGATCATTTTTAATGCAAAATAAACAGTCACGAAATGGTGAGATTTGTGTTATTTTGTTGCAAATGTAACATTTTAAAATACTGTATTACTCCAATGGGTAACCAGTTAAAGCTTGTTTGAGAAATTGTTATTATTACTGGGGGTTTTCAGATATTCATAATTGCATTCTTCCTGAATTTGTCTTTACTTCCCTTGGATTCTGCCTTGTACAGATAATATTTATGATTTTGATCACAATACCAGTTGTCTTTTTGTTCCCAAGTTGTGTACATATTTTGAAATACAACAGGGAAATCGTATAAATAATTAAAACACTGGCTAAATATTTCTGATGTATAAAATTTAAGGCAAATAAAATTGATAATGTTTGTTTTTTTAACTTCAGAATCCGTCTCATCCAGAATCTGCCTCATCTGAAGCAGCTGGACAATGAAGACATCATCCAGGAAGAGTCTGAGATATTTGAAGATGAGGCCACTTCAGAAGATGAAGAAACAGAAGTGAAGAAAGATGACTCAGTGTCTCCTCAAAGTAAGTATCTGAGCTAAATATTGTAGTTCTTAATGAAAGAGAAAAAAAGTTTGAATTTACAAAATGTTAAAAATGATTTAGAAACTTGTTAAAGAGGATTGATTTAAAAAACGTTTCAGTTTTCAGTTTAAAAATAGTTAATGTTAAGCTGAGCTTAAAAGCGTGAGACTAATTTTGTATGTGCATTGAGATATCATTATATGGGTTTACACCAACAAAATTATCAAGTACTTTTCAAATGTCCATACACTGTCCTAGGGTAGCACTTGTGACAAAGTCAGTCATCCTTGGTACCAAGTGAGTCTCGGTTGTCCAGCGGTAGAATGTTGGATTCTCAAGCAGATGACAGTGGTTCAAAACCCATTAAGAGGCTGGCTCACAGTTGACTCTGTGTCAAATTAATCAAATGTTTGACATCCAATAGCCCATGTTTAATAAATCAGTGTGCTCTAGTGGTGTTAATAAACAAAGCAAACCAATTTTTTTTTTAAATCTTTGTACCAGTTTACTTTGGGAATAGCATTTAAAAATCTGACTGACTTATTTTATCCAATATGCAACAGGGCAAACAACCATCCAAAAACCTGTCATACTATAGCTGTTAGATGGTTTTACTGTTTGTGTTTCAGAAAGTACCAAGCTTCTCTCCTCTGAAATACTCGAGCGGTCTCAAAACAGAGTTGAAGATCTACTGAAGATACATAAAAAACATTCGAGACAACTTGATGCATACAAGAAACAATTAAACTTCAGTAGCAAATAACGCAAGCCAGTCCTTCCAGATATTTCAAGAGAATTACTTCAGGGGTCTCATTTCTCAGCTTCAGCGAAAACAGAATTTCCACTGCAGCAAAAAAAATCCAACACGAAGAAAACTGTGTTTTTTTATATTTGAACTCATACAAAACTTTGAGCACTGACGTCATTTTGACTGTATGTGCCAGATTGCACCATTTTAATTTTAGGTTTCAAAACATTTCTGGAAGGAGCATTCTGCTGGACCTCCCTTGTTTTTCATGGATTGTTTCTTTTTCTCACTGGGACCCATTACTTGGAACTGGTATACATGTTTGTAAGTATTACCAGTAGTGAAGTGATGGGAGATGGATATGATCATGGTGACATAACTTTAAGTATTTACCAATTTATCAGATATAAAAGAGATAAAGTTCTCAGACAGATTAAATGAACAATCCCATCTCCATAAAAATACTTGGTATGCCCATAAACCCATGAGCAGAATAGTTGATGTCCTGTGCACTTACTGAGATGGGTATTGATCAATTGATCTAGCTCACTGACACGTCAGATGAACAAATCATGATTCCTGTAATAAACTGATCTCTTACAGCCAAAGGTGGTCTTCATTTTGCTAGCCAGAAGGTACTTCATGTACTATTATGTTAAAATTTCAATTACTACATTTTATCATTCAATTTTCAATAAACCACTTTATAAACATTTTGTAATGGGGATTTTGAAATGCAGCACCTTCTGGCTCTAAATGCTTTTATTAGTTTGTTAACAATTATAAAGTTGTACTACTGTGAAATGCATTTTGTGGTGAGATTATGCAAATGGACTACCATAAGAACATCACTTTTTATTTTTGTTGGACAAGAAAGACTATTTTTTCATTCTTGTTGCTTGCTTTGGCTACACAGATTTTATGGAGCAACCCATTTTAAAACTGTGTCAGTCATATGTGAACATTTCTAGGCTTCTTAAGCCATCTGCCTGCCACAACCAGTGTTTGCTCAAATGTTCAACTGAAAAAGAAAATATTTTCTTGTTTTCTTTTCAAGTTTAGGAATGCAGGACAGTTAAAGCTGTTATACCACAAAACAAAACCAATAATTGTGTTTATACATGTATAATTATTAATAAAAACTACATAAAAAATATTGTATTTTAAATACACATATATGGAATACACTGTAACTTCAACAAATGAAAATAAAAAATAAAAGTAGTAACTTATCTTTTTTTTTTAAATGTATAATATAAATTAAACAGAATGCTAGATGGTTCAGTGAAATCTAAATTAAGATTTTTAACTCTTGATGCCACTATGGTAATCATGATAAATAACACATTATAATTTAATAGGTACACAAAATAAAATATTACTGAATGATCATATCAAACAACAGTGCCAATGTAAAAGATGTTAATGTAAAACTGATTTCTGACACATATTTTATTGCTGTCTCAAAAATTAAAGATACTAGTATATAATAAGATATACATGTATACAATTATTAAAGATACTAGTATATAATAAGATATACAAGTATTAAAGATACTAGTATATAATAAGATATACATGTATACAAGTATTAAAGATACTAGTATATAATAAGATATACATTTATACAATTATTAAAGATACTAGTATATAATAAGATATACATTTATACAAGTATTAAAGATACTAGTATATAATAAGATATACATGTATACAATTATTAAAGATACTAGTATATAATAAGATATACAAG
>JAULBS010028299.1:0-10417 GCA_032355785.1 Symmetromphalus regularis
GTGGCAAAGGAAGAACCATAGAAACATCAATCTGAGTGAGGAGAGTTCCAGCCATGTGATTCCTAAAAATAAGTTATTTGTCAAATCATCAACATATACATTGATTGATCCTCGGCAGTCCAGCGGTGGAATTTAATTTTAAATATGATTCTACCTATAAAATCTAACTAGTAATTAATCATATATTTGTCTAGAGATTTGATGTTATTCAAATCCTTCGAGACACCAGAAACAAAGTAATTCATGCTTAGTCATGCCAAATATGGCTTAGAATGACAAGACTATCTCCTCTAAACTACATAATTTGTATATTAAGGCTGTACATGGCATGCACCCCGGTGAAATGTTTCAATCTGGACCATCAGAAGTGCAGACTTTCATTTATTTAAATCTAAAATTACCAACAAAAAATGTGACTACTGCACTCTCAAAATTAATTCAAACAAAAAAATTAGTATACATCATTAGCCTCATAGTGTAAGTGCCTAACTCATATTTTTCCCAAAATGAGATATCTACATAATTGAGGTCCCTAACACTGCAGCTTCACCCTGCATTATTGCATGTCGTATAGTCAATAAGAACGCTCGTTAATCAATATCTGCCTAAATCAACTGTTTGACCCATTCTCATATTTATATATGTTATGCAATCATTGTTACATTAAATTGTTTTTGCAAATGTTTTTACATGTTTGGAATTACCATTAGAATACCATTAAAAAGTTATTTCATGTTTGATAAAGACATTATTCCTTTTTTCTCAAAAGCTTAAAAAATGAATTTGGCAATTATGCTATAATGCTAATGAAATGTATAGAGGCACTGATTTTCTGCAATAACGGAAATGTGAACAGAATCATGGAAAAACTTATCTGAAACAGAATTCCCGATTTACTCCAATAACATTATTACTGGTCTCCAAATATCGCAATTTACAGATTTTCCTGTCTCCCTTTGGAAACAAAAAAAATGGTCGATACTTCACTGCACTGATATCTGTACCTGTTACGCCAAATTAGTTTAGTGCACCAACGATCACCAATTGTTTGGTTCCTATACTTACTTCCCTGGATATAATGGAGAAAACCAGACATTTTAAAATTTTGGGCTCTAATTCTCCGACAGTTATGCGAGTTAAAGATTTATTACATATTTTGGGTCGATTTATTTATATTATTTGTAATAATTTAAAATGATGAAAATTGGTTTTCACGTTTGGTAAATAAATGATACAAGTAAAGTCATTTTTATACGTAATCGATTCTAATTATATTCGGAGATTTTCACAAAAAAAAGAATGAATGAATTCAATGTAATTGCTTATTAAACAAGTTTCATTTCATGTTTGTTTGGGGTTTTTGAGGTGTGTGTGTGTGTGTTTAATGGAAAATATTTTAATGAAACACAAAATGAAAATACAAAATCTGCCTAAATGAAAAAACCCATAATTTGTTAAATATTCATAAACGGAAAATCAGTTCCTCTTAAATGTATAAATATTGTACCAGACAAGTATGTGAGAGTCATCAGAAAGTCCAATAAGAGCTAGATTTAAATCTTCAACCAGAGACAAACTGAGAAGCTTGTGTTTTGTTCCCTCTAAACATTGCTGAGAGGAGATTTCACCCAGGCTGTCGGCAAGAGAATATTTCTGAATGAATGTCATGGCGGATTGGCGACAGCTTAGAATAACTTGATTGTCCATGAGTGGGCAGCATAGCAAGCTGTTCTGTACACTGAAAAACAAAAATGATGATTTGTTTTGTTGGTTTAATAAAAAATGATAAATAATAATCATAACCTGCTGCATTGCTTATAAAAAATTTCAGACTTCTGACCTATCAGTATCAGAACTGAAGATTAACTCATAAATGGGTTTCATTTTGCTTTCCCAATTTATAAAATGTGATTCCTTGTAAATGAAGTGCAAATGGAAAATATGTAAAAGTTGACTTAGGCTGGTCTCAATTCCTGCAAGCAATCTGTATAGGACTACCACAACCATTTTGTTTAATAGAACAAAAACTCTGAAAAAGACAGAATTTTTTTTTTATTCTTTTAAAACAGAAAAACATATAACACGTGAAAGCAACACAAAATAATCAAATTTATCTTTTTAAAAAAAGGAAGAAAAAAGGGTTTATTCTCAATATTATCTTCATTTTCCAATATAATCTGGGTACAAAGATATTGTTGATAACTGAAGTGTTCCAAATCTTCCAAGTCTAAAATCTGGATAAATGAAAATAAATGAACAAACTGGTTCCCTCATAATATTACAACAGCATTTGTATAACTATTATACAAACAGCTGTATTTGGTTTGGTCACTGAGAACTGCAAAACATTGGATTTTTTTTTCAAAATGACCACTTACATTTAGAGATTTTTGTGAAAACACTTTAGTTGTGAATGAACCCTAATACAGATTAAAAGATAAGCTGTTATTGCATACTTAGACATGTTTGTGACGGGCAGGTCAAGATTGAGCCGACTGGACTCTCCAGACTGCCAGTGATAGACAAACAACAACACCCATGACACTGTCTCATTCTTCAGACCAGAGATCAACAATGCAGCCTTCGTCTTGTGAGGCAGCAACCACAGATTCTTAGCACAACATCCCTAAAAATGTCCATTATTAAAACAGTTACCAGTGATATAAGGACTCACGTGGAATTTTAGATATGCAAACAGGGAGTCCTTACGACATTTTAAATTTCCACGTCAAAATTATACACTCAAGTCCTGAGAAAATCACAATTAAAATACATTTTAGATTTTTCAGTATCAGTAACATTTTCTCAAATGTCATTTATGACTTTATGTTTCTCAGTGGATGTTTTATGTTATCAAATGAATGGATTAATTTAACTTATTAATTGGTGGTTCTGGAGTATAAATACCAAAGGTAACAGCCAGTCTAGCTCATTAGTCCAAACATCTTGTTTGTCTGCCGACCATAGACTCAAACAGTATTCTGATACACACGCAACAAACTGTACACCTTCATTATTAGACATCACAGTCCCTGAGGTTAGAGATAATACGGGCTCATTTTTTCCAGTCTGAAATAAAATTAACAATCTTAAACACAGAATCATGATATGTGTAGTTCTATCATAAATGTTTAACTTCTCAATCAGCATTAAATAAGGTGTAACAAATCAGTTTTTATTAAACAATAATGTTTTTAAAAATATTCTACACATATTAATGTTATTGAAGAATTGTGTTTCAGACTCAAGCTGATGACAGTGGTTTATAACCCATTGGAGGCTGGATCACACTTGACTATATTGACATCCAATAGCCAATGATAACATATCAATGTGCTCATGTGGTGTCATTCAACAAACCTCCCTCCGACACCCCCATTCCCCCCAAAAAATTCAGACTGAAGAAAAAGTATCTATAAATTAAAATGAATATGAGTAAAGTAATTATTAATTATCACACTTTTGTTAATAAATTATAGTACATTTTATATCACATTACACAGTTATAATAAGTCAACAGCAATAAACAAATAGAGAAAATAAGTTATGCTCTCACTAAAATATGCCACGGTCCACAACTCTTAAACAAGTTAAATGTTGTCTAATTCTTTTATCATCAATTCAACACTGCACCCACCATAAGACATATTATTTAAATAAAATTAAATATGCTGACTGTATCAATAGCTAACCACCAAAAAAAATCCACAAATACAAAATTACATCTACATCAATGTCCTCAATTTTCCCCTAATAACGCAGAATAAACGTTTTTACAATTATTATTATAAAATGATTTAAAAAAACAGAACTACCTGAAAACAAGATACATGTCTCAACCAACCCTTCCCATGGATCTTGGAGGAGATTTCAGTGATCACAGTTGACAATGTTGTCTCAGAATATGTCTCTGAAGAACTTTCAGATGATGGATAATCACTTGGTAGGCAAGCGTCTCTGTGAAATGAACCTCGGTTTGGACTTAAAACAGAAAATTCCCTGTTCAAACCATGCAAACATTTTTCTCTGCCAGCTTCAGATGCAAACTTTTGCTTTGGAGAATTCACGTTGTTAGTTTGAACAGAACTATTATTTTGGCAGCATGGTACTTCAGTCAACTTGTCATAATTACTGATTGCAGAAAGAAAATCATTACAGGTACTTTGAGATAACTTTTGGTCTTTATTACAAATATCTCCTCTTTGCTGTACTAGTTTTTGAGTATGATCATTAATGTCAGGAGAATGCCTACTCAACAACGAATGTTCATGGTCATATTTAACAAGTGTATCTTTGTTTTCAAATACATCTACTTGTAATGTTTGGTTACATACAGACGTGATTTCAGTATCTCCATCTATATGTATCTTGTTATCAACTGTGATCTTTCCCTTATATTTACCTGTAGGTGGGTTTATTCTACAAACATTGGAGATGGTATGCTTATCGTCATTCAAATCATCTTGTGAGTACAGCTCTTCTGAACATTCATGAACAAGATTTAAAGACTTTGTTTCTGTTAAATGTTTCAGTGCTGATTCAGGTGATTCAACTTGTGAAGTTTCATTGCACTTTGCATCTAGAAGACAGCCATATTGAATTTTCGAAAGAAAAAACTCTTCTTCAGATTTTCTCTTGGCTTCATCGACAAGAAACTGAAACAGTGATGAAATCATCAGGGACTTTCTACTCTTGCGTGTTCTTCTTGACACAAACTGCTTGGAATTTGACGACAACTGAGAGCTGCTGGTACAAGACGATGTTGATAAACTACTGGTTTGGCTATTATGTCTATCATGAACACTTGCAATGTCAGATGTAAGCCGTGGAGATTTTCTTGGAACGAACATTCCATACGGACTCTTGCGACCATGGCATGAACCCTTCATACGCTCTGTTTGATAGGCTTCAGGATCAGACAGAAAAGATTCAGAGAGTTCCATCTGAGAGAAAGGAATTGCATCTAATTCTGTAAAATCCAGATAGTTTGTCACAGGATAATGATCATGTTTTGTACTGTCTGCAGTATCTTTACCATTTTGTGAGCTGATGTCTTCTATGATTTTAACATCATCCTCTGAACTTCCTTGCAATAGATCACTGCAAGATGATTTTGTTTGATGATCAACATAAATCTGGACAGTCTGTGAACAATGTTCTTTTTCTGTAGTGACCCTATCATGTGGTTTTTCATTTTCCAGACTTTCTGACAAATCTATCACATCAACAGGATGAGGATCAAATCCTCCATGATGGTGACCACCACATGTTCTTTTACTATCATTAGTCTGGTGCGATTGTGACCCTTTATTTGGTTTGTCAGAAAATGAATAATTTTTACTACAATTAACACTAGATATCTTCCGATACACTTTTAAGGATAGATCAGATTGTTCGTATACTTTATCTAATTCTTTATTTTTTACTTTATTTTCTTTCTTACTTAATGCTGGTCTTAGTAGACTTTGACTCAAACTGCTATCACTAGAATCTGAATCATGTGATTCCAACATGACATCTGGTTTGTCATTTGTATCTACTGTACTGCTCAGCATATGTTTTAGTGTTTTAGTAGGTTTCTTACAAAGGTGGTTAATATTCTCAGGGTCTGAAGAAATGACATAACAAATATTATCTGATCTACATGTATCTGGACACCTTTCTGTGTTTTCCATTAGGCCATATTCATTCTGTCTCCTATTAACTACATTATCATCAAAGCACTTGTTACCAGAAAATGATTTTATGGTTAAATCATTAAATCTTTTAATTTTTTTATTTCTACTGAAATCACTAAAGCTGTTACTTCGTCGTCTTTTTCTAGTTATTGACAAATGTTTTCCAACTTTAGAAGATATATTTCTGACAATACATGGCAATGAACTCGTTTGACTTTTCTGTATATCTCTTTCCTTAAAACTGAAAGGTAATGTTTCAAACTGCTTCTCATTCTGGTTCATTTGACGATTATCAAACATGATCTGTTGGTATTCCATTATTTTTTTCTTAGAAAGCCAGTCTGCTTTACATGTAGCTTTAGAATTAACTACATCATCACTGACAGAATGTGAAGAATTGTCTTTTGTATCAGACATTCCAAAACAATTATCTTTTTGGTCGTATGAACAAATACTTGTTTTATGCAGTTCTTGCTCAACGGATTTATCAGTAATCTGTTTGCTCTGTTCAATGTTAGGAAATAAAGCTTCTATTTCACATTGTCTAAAGAAACCTTTCTCCAATGTTCTATTATGAAGAGTAGTGCCAACATCTGATCTTTGATATGAAAGTTCATTTGTTTCACTGTCAGAAAATGATGTTGGTGTACAAGTCAATCCATCATAATTCTGAACATCAAAGTGAAGAGTTGCAGTCTGTGATTCTTTGGATCCTTGTATTTTTTGAGAATCTTCATCTACCAAACAATTTTTCGAAACAATGGGCTGACATTTACATTTTTGTGATATATTATCACAATGTTGTGTGTCAGGGTTAAAATTCAGTCTTAATTTGATATCTGTCAATTCTGAATCAAAATGCCAAGGTACCTCTGTGTCCTCTTTGGAGACTTGTTCTTCAGGTGGAATCCTCGTGCTCACAAATGATGGTGTAACTGCCAAAGAATCACCAATTAACCTGTGGTTATTTTTGGACTCACTTCTCAAGTTATCAATTTCTTCAATACTTGATTCACCAGATGGAATATCAGGACTAATGTCTGTTCTATTACCACTTATAGATGAAGGAGATTTCAAAATACACTTATCATTTGAAATATCAGACACATTTGTTGGCTGAAGTCCTGAAGCTTCCTTATCCTCGTGGCTTGAACATTTCCTAACAGATGCTTCAGGTATTTTCTTACCATCACAACTTCTGTAGCCATCAGATTCATAATATTTGTTATCATATTTTACATCCATATGATTAAAGGATTCTGTTTTATAACCTTTATTTAGGTAAAAAGTATTTGCTCCGTCAAGCTTTGTAGAAGAATCAGAACTGATGTCCATCTGGCCATGTTTTGTAGTCTTAAATGTTCCACTTTTGCAGCTGTTGTCATCTTCAATAAACAAATTACTTTCCTTTTCATCAAAATATTTTGCCTGAAATTTACCATTTGTAATTTCTTTATCTCTTGAACTGAATGTTAGAGAATTTGAAGTGTGCCTATCTTCCAAAGTGTACATGTGACTGGAAATTTCTTTGCAAGAATGATCAGATGAAGATGATGGTGAATTACTGACCAATGTACTTGGCACAGAAGATTTATTGAGGCAATTTTGGGAAATATCTTCATTCAGTTGAGCTTGTTCTTGGAGTTTCCGTTTTACATGTTCTTTTACTTTCTCAGATCGTCTGGACTTCTGCAAAATAGAACAAACCCAAATTAATAATCAACAATTATTATTTAATGCAGTTTTAGTATTATGAGTGTTCAATTTCTTAAAATTACTTTCCTCACTGAAATGAAACAGTATGGTCTTCTCAACTATCTGTTTTATCTCTTTTACACAGTAGATCTCACTGGATTATGTGCAGATTTCTAGTGTGCATTCAAGGAGTCCTTATTGACTATTAATTTCTCACCCCAAATTTCGATCTAGGGGTCAGTTCTTTGGAAGTCACTTGTAGTACATTTTCAACAGTTTGTCATCAAAGGATCCTTTTGCCAAATATTTTATCTGGCTTTTGTGAGAAAAGAGAGCAGCTCTGTAAAACATGCTGTGGGCATGGGCGATAGCAGAAAATTTACTTAAGACCTGAAAGCAAACGAGGAAGTGTCTGGGAGGGGGCTGGCCGATGATACAACTTCAAAAATGTATTGACAGCGTTAAAAATAAAAAAAAATTATGAAGTCCAACACCACACTTACCCCCTATACATACTTAATAAATATTAACACTATTTTGCATCAATCTCGTGAACTGGTATTATATTTCTAAAAGACAGAATTCCATCTGAAGACGGAAATTTGACATCCATGTGTGGGGTTTCATTTTCCTCACAGTTATACAATGTAAATGATTTCAAATAAAAACCACAGTTGTTATATTGCATCAAAATGATGTAGATTAAAAGATGTTACAGAAAAAAATCCAAAGTCTACTGAGACCAGAATTAATTAGCTTTAAAAATATAGTATTAATATTATAAATGCCTTACTTTGAGTTTTTTCTGCTTTCTGGCCAACTCATTTCTAAGTTGAGACAGCTGCTGCAACAACTAAAAAATAAAATAGAAATGTGTAAAATTTAATAGTAAACCCAAACTACTGGAAGCAAAGAAAATTTGTCTATAGGCTTAAATAAAAGTTAAAAACAACAACAACATACATGTTCATGTAGAATAAAAACCAAAAAGCTTGATTTACATGTATGACTAACATATTTGAATCTCATTAATTCCACACATGTATGTTCAAAGTACAAAGATTATATAATTAATATAAAAATGAATATCTTTTTACCAGCAATATCAAGAAACATGCATGAGCTCAATATATTACATTTAATGATGAATGAATATTTTATCTCATAAAAGGAATGGAAACTGTAGAATAAATTATTTTCTAGATAAAAAAACCCAGTGAAGTTGGAAAGCTGACTATAATTAAGTACATTATGTGTAGTGTACAATGTACGTAATACTAGACATTGTTACATATAGGTGTGTATATGTATTCACCTTTAAGTATTAAAATAGACTATGTAAAACATGTTTAGCATCAACAATGAATTCCTTTAATACATGTACCTCCCCTTGATCCTGCTGGTTGGAGTTGGCATCATTCTCCATGCTGTACTGTTTTACAAAGTGCTTAACCTGCTGTATGAAGATGCAGCAAGTTGCTGCAAGTAAAGACAATAAAATATAAAATGGCAAAATTAAACATTATTTTAATTCATCAGGGTATTTGCATATTAAAGATTTCTAGAAAATTTGAAATATTTTAAAATGGAAAAACATCCAGTTCCACCCTTTCTTAAAGGCATAGTCCCACAGAATTTAAGGGGATTTGTGGTCTAAATATTGATTACGAATGAAACTTACAATTACATGTATTTGTTATATACTAGATCTCATTTTCATATCAAGCAAGACATTTTAATGGTATGGGGAATTCCATGTTGAGTCGATAAATTTTTTTCACATCTAAAGATTTCAAATTTCAAGATTGGAACTCCTCGTGGGGCGAAATAAATTGGTAAAAACATTTTTGGCCGAAAAACATTCAGAAGTTTTAAAACAACGGCAAAAGGGGGAAAATCCATCACGTAACTCAAAAATATATACATCACACCTTTAATGGATTTTTTTTTTTTTTTTTGCCCATGAGCATAATTCATTATTATTTTTAAAATATTGATAATAAGTGAGATGCTGTGGTTATGTAAGTAGTAAAAGAAGTATTTCTATGACAAATCAACTGTTTATATATTTAAAATTAATTCTTTGTTTGGAAATTAATTAGGTCATGGGTCCGTGGGAATATGCGTTTAAAATTAATTTTTTCAAAACATAAAATTTGTACTTTTTTCCAAATGTTTATTTCTTAAACAGTCTTAATTGATCTGCAGTAAGTTCATTTTGGTGCAATTTTCTGGCACCAAATGCTTCGGTTTCCGACCAAAACGTTACAAGAAAAATCTAGATATTCAATAAAATTGCTAACTTACGTGCTTATTACATCCAGTTTCACAGTAAATCTCACAATATCTACTGATTTTCACCTACAACTGCTGACACATTACTAACAACATGGCAGTCGAACAAATAAATCACAAATACGAAACTTTCAGTTCATCCGCCATCATTGAGTCATTAAAAAATAAAATAAACCAGTCACAATGTAATATAATACTATTTTTATTTACAACACGCACTGCCGCTCCACCAACAATCCCTCTCTTCATTTCCCATTCCTCCACTTCTCCCTCCTGAAAGTTTCGTATTTGTGCGACCGCCATATTTTTTTTAATCTGTCTGCGGTTGAAGGCAAAATCAGTGGATACTGTGAGATTTACTGTGAAAAGGAATGTAATAAGCACAGAAGTTGGCAATTTTACTGTATATCTAGATATTTCTTGTAATGTTCTGCTCAGAAACTGAAGCATAAATTTGTAGCCAGCAAATTTCAGGGCATTGCTCTATAGCCCACATTGGACGGGATGCCAATCAATAACCAATAATCAATAAGTCGCCCGTCCATTTTGGACAAAAACAGTCTCTACCTCGAAGATTGAGAGTGAGACTATAGTCTGTTTGCACTACTTGGAACATGGTTTTTGATGAATAAAAACAAAATATATAACTTACCTCATTAATGTTGATATTTATCGAAATAAAAAAAATGTCCTATTTTTTGTGTAGGTTGGTTTGTCCATTGGTTCTACAATGTTTAAACGGCAGTCAA
>JAULBS010028321.1:0-10417 GCA_032355785.1 Symmetromphalus regularis
ATCCCATGCATCGATTGAGGTTTGATCCCAGTATCTACAAGCCATGATTCCGACAGCTTAACCACTACAGCACTGGGTTTGGTTGACAATCTGAGGCCCAGTTTCTCAATGACGGTTCAGCCATGATCTATGGTTCAACCATGATCTACGGTTCAACCATGATCTACGGTTCAGCCATGATCTACGGTTCAGCCAGCCATGACCTATGGTTCAGCCATGATCTACGGTTCAACCATGATCTACGGTTCAGCCAGCCATGATCTACGGTTCAGCCAGCCATGATCTACGGTTCAACCATGATCTACGGTTCAGCCATGATCTACGGTTCAGCCATGATCTACGGTTCAGCCATGATCTATGGACGGTTTAGCCATGATCTATGGACGGTTTAGCCATGATCTACGGTTTAGCCATGATCTACGGTTCAACCATGATCTACGGTTCAGCCATGATCTAGGGTTCAGCCATGATCTACGGTTTAGCCATGATCTATGATCTACGGTTCATCCATGATCTACAGTTCAGCCATGATCTACGGTTCAGCCATGATCTACAGTTCAGCCATGATCTACAGTTCAATCCATTCTTTTAACACATGGGGACACAGTTTAAACTAAGAATCGAGGTTGAACTTTAGATGAGAAATCGGCCCAGTCGTTTTTTTCTTTTTAATTTTTTTGTTTAACCACACCACTAGAGCATATTGATTTATTAATCATCGACTATAGGATGTCGAACATTTTGTTATTTTGACACAGTCAAGTTCAAGTCAGCCGCCAATGGGTTTGATCCACTGTCGTCAGCTTGAGAGCCTGACGTTCTATTTCTGAACCACTAAGGATCACCACTGACAGTCAGTGAGTCTTATATAATAATTACCTCGGAGTGTACACACACAAAGATACTTCATAAATACATTCACATCTAATGATCAGAGACTGTTCTAAACAATTGTAAAGAGATGAAAATAAAAGCAGGAAACATTGGCCTAAGTATCTAGTTGTTCCCACTCTGGTCGGCAAACAACCGACTGAGTGGCCTAATGAGTGACTCAAAGTGAACTGATGATTTAACCGAGTAATGGGCCTTTAAGAAGAACTTCAAAGAGAAACACAATACGCAGATGAAAACTCAGACAGTGTTTCATGTCATTCTGGTCTCTCTCTATTTGAGATATCCAACACATCAAATGGGAGATATCAATGTAGGAATTTGAGAATATTTCTCAGACCATTCTAGTTTTTATTTTTGATAACCAACACATCAAATGGGAGATATCAATGTAAGAATTTCAGAATATTTCTCAGACTGTTCTAGTTTTTATTTTTGATAACCAACACATCAAATAGGAGGTAGCGATGTAGGAATTTCAGAATATTTCTCAGACCATTCTAGTTTTTATTTTTGATAACCAACTCATCAAATGGGAGATATCAATGTAAGAGATATATACATGTAAGTGTACAACATTTTAACCTTTTTTTTATATAAAGCCTTGGTAGTCCAGCAGTAGAACGTTAGACTCTTAAGCTGATGACAGTGGTTCAAAACCCATTGGTGGCTCTATTGGTGTTACCAAAAAAAAACCAAAAAAAACTACAATTTAATTTTTTTAATGATAAACAACACCCCACCTCATTCTTTAACTAGTGGTTATTATGTGTCAACATACATTATTTGTAACTCATGGTCTACAGATGAAACCCACTTCTGCCACATTGGCTATTCTTTAAACTAGAAGCAAGGGTTATTTTAATTTTCTTTCCCATAGATAGAACAGCACATACCACAGCCCTGGATGGAAGAAGAGATACCTCGATGGGATCACTACAGGGGACTGATCCCATGAACTATTGACCCTCAGATGGATGATCAAGCTCTGAGTTAAGGTTCCACTGGATCAAATAAAATCCTACTTAAATGTGCACGACCACAGTAACATATCTTAATACCATGGCCTTTGATGAAGCAGTTATGGACCACTGGTTGGAATGGAAAAATAGCTCAAACTGCAAAATGGGGCTACTAAAAATTATCGATCCAACCGGTTCACAGACGGACATGCTACCATTTGAGCTACATCCCGCTTAAGTGAGAACCTAGACATGAAATGGGAGATAACTGTATGAACGTGAAATCTGATATGGATAAAACGTGAATATTTCTGATAAAATCTGTAATCAATACTCAAGCCATTTTCATAAAGCTTTCAACGCTCTGTACACTTATTTGATGTTCGCTATCAACACTTCACCACAGTACTAACCACAGATGTAGATTGGTCGCATATAATGTGAAAAATATACTCCCCAGCATTTTAAATTACACCAATACAAATATGACTTTTAAAGAAGATTTTATAGTTATCATGCAAAACCAGAAACTAACTTTGTGCATTTTTTAAGTTTAATGACACCACTAGAGTACATTGATTTATCGGCTGTTGAACATCAAACATTTGGAAAACTGAGCATTGCAGATCACTCACTCTAGATTGGGACCTATATCAAGATTAAAAATCCCATGCCTCATGTGTGACTTGATCCCAGGACCTACCAGCCATTAGTCTGGCAGTTAATCTCTGTATTTCCTGAGTCAATTCCCAATTTTGTGCTAGAAAGATTTTTACCTGATCACAAAATGCTTGTTTTCTCAAAACTAAAAAAAAATGTACTAATTACTAGCATGCAGATCTTCAATTATTGCCTTTGGAAGCCTTGGGTTTATGAAGATACAACAGCAAATGTAAAGATTATTTATGGGCTGCGATGGCAAATTCTGTGCTGCCATCTTGAAATTTGACTCTTGTGTCATGACATACAAGATCGGCTTGGAAGAAGAGAACTGGAATGGAGTGAATGACAGGAAAAAGGAGAAGCAAGCATATTGTTTTGGAGTAGGGGTGGGGAGAATATTTTTTTTGAAAAATGAACTTTAAAAAGTCAAAATTTAAATAATTTTAAAAATATTTCCTTGAGTGGGTATATTTATGAACCCATCTGACCCCACTCCATGTTGTACCCCTCCCTCTCATCATATACAGACAGGTCTTGACAAGCAGAGAGAACAGTGTGATATATACCATATATTCCCTATTTAAAACCCCTGGGGGCATTATATTTTGCAAATTTGGAGTTTATTGAGTTCATGATAGTTTGAAATCGTGTTTCTACTGTTAAATATTTTGTGCAATACAGATTAGTAGTGTGTGCATTCATTACATACTTTGCATGATATGGCACATTACATTACATGATATGGCACAATCATGGATACATGCTGGAGTAAGGTTGGTTGGTTGTATTTATTTTCGTGTTTATATCCAATTACGATTCAAGCACACTGTTCTGGGCACACAACCCAGCTTCCTGTGCTGTCTGTCTAGAACAGAGGTTTATGTTAGAACGAGAGATGAAACCTGCTGCTGCCACACTAAAGCAGCTACTCTTAGCAATAAGCAGCAAGGGATCTTTTATATGCACTATCCCACAGACAGGATAACACATACCATGGCATTTGATAAACCAGTTGTGGACCACTGGTTGTTTGATCCTAGTACCTACTAGCCACGAGCGATACCTTAGCCACTGCACCACCGGGTAATTAGGGAAGGGGTGTTAATTAGGGAATATACGGTATGCATGAAATACATCTAGAAATGTTACACAAAAACACTGTCTGCTTCTGAAACCGGGTAATTAGGGAAGGGGCGTTAATTAGGGAATATACGGTATGCATGAAATACATCTAGAAATGTTACACAAAAACACCGTCTGCTTCTGAAACTTCCAGTCTAAACCCATAAAAACTGTCTGAGTTTATACAGGCCTAATTCATACAACTTCTATCTGGAAATTTGTTTCCAATCATTAAGTACAAAAGAGAAAATGGCTGCCAGAGAGTTCTGCATGGCCACAATGGTATGGTTCAGTTTAACTGATCTTAAGCCTATCATTTTCTTTGGTCTTACGCTAATGGCGTTCATATGAGTTGAATCAATGGTATGCAGACAGTTAGCAAGATTGTTTGAGCTTTCTGTGGCCCTGCCAGCAGCCCAACATTCCAACAATGGAAGCAACAATTATTTTAAAATGAAACCTTAATAATAGAGACAGACAGACAGACAGACAGACAGACAGACAGACAGACAGACAGACAGACAATACAGACATTACATACAATTTTTTTTTGATAGATCTGTTGGATTGCTATTAATAAAGGTTTTAGAGATGAACTTCTTTATTCACTACATGGTATTTTTAAAATTTGGTTTGCTAAAAGTGAAGCTCAAGGTGTAGCATGTCTGCCTGTGAACCAGTCGGTCACTGGATTGATCCTTCTCAGTGGACTCATTTTTCCATTCCAACCAGTGGTCCACAACTGGTTCATTAAAGGCTGTGGTATGTGCTGTCCTGTCTTTGGGACGTTGAATATAAATGACCGCTTGCTGCTTACAGAAAAGAATAGCATACAAGTATGTGGTGGCAGTGGGTTTCCTCTAAATACATATGTCAGAATGACCATATGATTGACGTCAAATAGCCGATGATAAAATAAAAAATCAATGTGCTCTAGACATTGTTGAATAAAACAAACTTTTTTTTTGCTATTAAAAAATTTAAGAGATTAACTTCTTTATTCAATATATGATCTTTTTTTCAATTTACTTGGTTTGCCAAAAGTGAAATTAAAATAACATTTAACATGTGGATTTTTAAAAAGTCTTCGACTGATTGCAATCTTGGAATTTCGTGGTTCTAACTTAATATGTTTCAGGGGACTAGCTTCCATATATGCAGGTACGCAGCTGTGTACCACCTGAGATTACAATTTTTTTTTAATGTGCCATTAGCATTTTATTCCATCAGCGAAAACGTCTGCATACCACCTGAAAATCCCAAGCTAGGCCCCTAGGTTTTACTTACAAGATACAATCTTATAATTTTAGTGTCTTTAGATAGGTATTTTATTAGCACTAGCAGCTTTAAAATATATAAATCACTCCAGCTACAAACTTTCAAATAAAGAGAGCAGTTTTGCAGATATTCCAATTTAATAGAATAAAATAAAATGAAAAAAGGTGGGTGCAGAATCACAACTTTCCATTTTCAGGCGAGTATGAGCAATAACTCGCCTGTAATGGAAATGTATTAATTGCAGAGCTCAACCTTAAAAGTGGCATCAATAGTAACTGCTGTTGCCGTCATATAAACTGCCATTGGTCAGGGACTTCACAAATGTAGTGTTCCTGCAGACTTTCAAATTTCAAAACTTTTCCATGACATTTAAAATAAATTAATGACTTTTTCCCCACCAAATGTGTAAAAATGTTCTGATGGATCACACAGCCATGAGCTAAAACTGAAATCTGGAAAAACTGAATGTTCTATCTGCATAAAAAGACAGGGTTTAAACTCTTAGGAGAGGAAATAGTGAAAAACATGGTTTTCAGGGATTTAATGCATCACATGAAGTAATTAAGACAGATCGCTCGCACTCTTGATAAGCATGACCAAAAAAAATCTTGGCTGATGCAGAAATTTCTAAATTTTTACATAACTTTTCAGTTTTAATCAAAATTTCAAAACTTTTCAAAGCCCCTGAAAAGTATTTTGAACATTTCAAAACTTTTCCAGATTTTTAATGACCGCTGGAACCCAGTTAATGGAAATATTTTCCCACTGGATAATAATAACAGTATTAACAAAAGCACATAAGACAAAACAAAGGAAAAATGTATACACCTGATAAAATTGTTTTGTGTAGGATTACAGCTACCATGAGTAAGCATTCCACCTATGTCAAAACAAATTAAAAATTGTTGTGGGTAACAAATTGTTAAGTCAGGAGCTCTGCAATTCCATCCCCAAAACAGATGATCCCAAACAGAAATGCTTGGCCATGAATTCATGCTGGTAGGGTGAGAGTGGTCAACTTGCCGTCTTTCATGGCAATCCATTGTGTCTGTTTTTCCAGTTAATAGCTCTCCATATGGATCTGGGTCTGACTGGAGGAGATCACGACAGGTGTGCACCCAGATAATGTCAGCTCGTGATAGGCTCACACTAGGAGAATAATGGTCCTGTATGGAAGGGGTATTTAGTAAACAACCGACATTCTATCACCGGTCTGGGAAGTAGGGGGAGGATTTTTATAAACATGGTTAGGCTTGGAGTTGTTTAGAAAGCAGTGAAGTAAATGTTTAATGTTATCTCCACATAGAAAGGGTGTGAATGGTGTCTGAAGTATGGCAATGGATATTATGGGTCTGAACATGAACCGGCTATAACAGTTGGAGGATTTACATACAGATCTTGTATTTGTCTTTGTTTTAGATCTTATGTAGCCATCTATCCCATCATCAATCCATATTTCAATTATTGTCTGTCCATCCATCCGTCCCTCCGTCCATCCATCCATCCATCCATCCATCCATCCACCCACCCACCGATAAAAAATCCCACTCATCCACCCACCCTCCCTCCCATCCATCCATCCATCCATCCATCCATCCATCCATCCATCCATCCATCCATCCATCCATCCATCCATCCATCCATCAATCATTAATTTATCCCGCCCACTATTTTTCCATACCACTGCAGTTGTCTATCTGTTCATCTATCCACCAATCTATAACAAATAACTTCTATAGCTGATCTTTTTCACAATCCATCTCGCAAATCATTACAACAATAGCCAATATTTATTTCTGTGGGGGGAAGGGGTGGGGGGGTGGGGTGGGGATGTTAAACAAAAAATCCACAAATCATTCATCCATCATTCCTTCTTTCAATGCACCCACATCTTCATTCAACAAAAGGAGCCTATTGCCAGCCTAGTTTTCACAATGATCCGTGTGATCATATCCGATCAGTTTCCGTCTGTGAGAGAGAAACATTTGTAACTGTACTTAGTATACCTAGACCCATTGTGAGCGAGCTCGCGCTTTTTTATCATCAATAGCATATTAAGCTCTTTTCCTGATCACACACAAAGCAGCGAGACTCTTTGAAGTACGTCGCTCGCATTCAGCCCATTCTCACAACTTCCCCGTGACACTCCCTCAAAACGTTCAACTCAATCGCGGCACATTCCCAACTGACTTCTCTCCCTTTACAAGCACTAATCCCCTCGAAAAAACCTTTCAGTTTCGTCACATTCATTTGAAAGGCTGTATTCCACAGGCACATCTAGGAAATAGGGGTAGAGAGTAAGGTAGTGGTTTCTCTTTATTCAACTTTTTTTTTCAAGTGGTAATCCTCTAAAGTAGTGTTTTCTAAAGTGGGCACTGGAAAGGTCCAGGGGTGGGGTGGGAGTGTGTGTGTGAGGAAAATGGGTGCATGAAAACCAAGAAATAAACTTTTATTTTTTTACAAAATTTATATGACAAAATCTAAGTCATGAATACTTAAACTTTACAAAGAACAGAATTAACATAAGAAATCGTGGTTTTATTTTATTTTGCAGTATAACTAATACTAAGAAAGAGGTGTGTCTTTGTATTTGTGGGGGGGGGGGGGAGGATGGGTCGCCAGGGATGTGGCCAGGAAGCCAAGGAGGCATCAACCAAAGACCAAAGCCAAACTCCTTACTGAACTAGATGCTAATATCAGCATTAATTTTTTTTGAGGGGGGAGTGAGGGGTGGGTGGGTGTGGGGGGAGGGTTGATTTCTTTAAAGACACCACTAGAGCAAACTGAATTATTAATCATCGGCTGCTGAAAGTCAAACATTTGGTAACTGTGACACAGTCAAGTGCGAGCCGGGCTCCAACGGGTTTTGAACCATTGTCTTCAGCTTGAGGGTCCAGTGTTCTACCACTGGACCACAGTGGCTCACTTCTAGCCCTACTCTATGCTAATGACAACTGGCCCGCGAAATGTTGGCAGGATAATAACACGTAGATGAGATGAGCCATGAATTCGTCATTGATGAGGTGTATCGACAGACGTGATCGACTCTGAGAAAACCACAGATCAAAGCTTATCTGCCAGTTGTTACCAGCTAGTACAATACGAGCCACATAAACCAACAGAACGAGAGTTCAAGGCAAACAAACAATGCAATTTTCATCTGGGATCGGTGAAATAATGGATTGAATATAAATTAAAAATGATTTATCTGTAGTGGAGAAGTGTGTTATCCTTTATGCAAGTAAAATAAATATTTTGTTTAAACATTTTATTTTTATTACCACTAGGATGAAACAAGGCTATATTGATATCCCATTAAAATGTATTTTGTAAAAATGTAATTAAAACATACAAACAGTCAGGTATTCAAATTGGATGCAGAATCGGTAAAGTAATGGGATTGGTCATCAATTAAAAATGATATGTAAAGTGGAAAATGTATTTCAAAAATATTTATTTCAGTTTTAATTGAAATATCAGTTTATAAATTGCAATATCAGTTAATAGATTACAATATCAGTTTATAAATTGTAATATCAGTTTATAAATTGCAATGTCAGTGAATAAATTACAATATCAGTTAATAGATTACAATATCAGTTTATAAATTGTAGTATCAGTCTATAAATTATAACATCAGTTTATAAATTGCAATATCAATTTATAAATTGTGATATCAGTTTATAAATTGCAATATTAGTTTATAAATTGTAATATCAGTTTATAAATTGTAATATTTGTTTATTTGTAATATCAGTTTATAAATTGCTATATCAGTTTATAAATTGCAATATTATTTTTTAAAGGGTGTGGTTGTATTTGTGTTTTTCATTAGTCAAACATTAAAACTGGACAGGTGACATTACAACTTAAATAATAACAATACCCCCCCCTCCAAAAAAACAACAAAAAACAAACAATACATTAGCTTATTTTGTGGTATCATTTTTTCTAATATCTGCCTCCTAAATGTTAATTGTCAAATTTTGCCGAATCAGTGGAGATTGTATCTTTCCTTTCACGCAACAAGGGAGACATTTTAATCAAGAAAGAAAAAGCAAAACAAATAAAATCCAACATGAAATTACTTTTACTGGTGTCACTGAAGTGAGATGAATATTTTTTACCAATTTTAATCAATTTTTTCTAACCTAATGAACAGGAAATATATTAACACCGTGGTTGACACTGTTATGCACTAAATGCACCATAGATAAAATAAACCAAATGATCCGTAAGCATTCAGTTAATTTATTAATTATTTGATGCTTTCAGTTTTTTCTAAGTTAAATTCAACTTCATCACTGCTTTTATGACTTAGCCTCACTTTATAATGTTAATGAATATACTGCATGCCATCTTTTTAGGAAATTAAATCACTACAATAATAAACCAACAACATTAACTGCGGGTATTTGTGGATAACTGCTTTTATTTGTAAATTTATATAATTGTATTATTTTTCTCGACACTGTAATCTTATAGTTTATGAGAATAAAGTCATTGTCATTGATAAAGACCAAATATTAACCAATCATAATCAAGAGAAAAAAGAAAAGAAAAAAAACCCAGCCAATCATAGTATGACAACAATCACGCAAATAATCTGTGGTTACAGACCAGTTATTAGCCAATCACAACTTGATGTAAGATTGAACAGCCAATCACAGCAGAGTTAACAATGGCAATTATATACCACTAAACTTAATAGTAGTTTAAGAGCTGTCATTAACCAGTCATAAGAAGTAAAAAACAGCCAGTCACAGTTGAGTTGCTAAATAGATTATTAGTTCTGCCATACAATTTTTTAGATAATAATTCTGGGTTGTTCAAGAAAGGACGTTATTATTATGAATCATTTTATTATTATTTTTATTAGTAGTATTTTTAAAAATTATTATTATTAATTTTTTTTTCTTATAAAAATTGAATATTGAATGTGAAATTGTCAGTTCTTCAACTCATATACGTTTTAAAAGGAAAATAAAGAAAGGAAGGACATTTTTATTTATCTGCACCCCACCATGTTTATTCAATAGCTATGAGAAGTAAAATGTAAAGTATTTATGACTCATAGTCTTCAGAGGAAACCCACAATTACGACATAGTATCTTAGTAGCAAGGGATCTTTTGCATGCATTACCAATAGAAAGGACAGAAAATATCACAGTCTTAGTAACACCAGTTGTGGACCACTGCCTGAAACAAGAAGTATCACAAATGGGTCAGCTAACGGGCTTGATTCGGAAACCCATCAATCCTTAGACAGACTCTATATGTGTTTGTCCAATTCCCAAGTTTTGAAAGAAGTGTATGTTTAATAACAGGTAAATATAGTACATAGGAAAACAAATCTATCAAGATCGCATACCATAACATGAAGGGAATTGATCCAGGTACCCATCACATCTTAGACAGACTCTCTATGTGTTTGTCCAATTCCCAAGTTTTGAAAGAAGTGTATGTTTAATAACAGGTAAATATAGTACATAGGAAAACAA
>JAULBS010028332.1:0-10417 GCA_032355785.1 Symmetromphalus regularis
TTTTTAACGTTATTCTAGTAAATTAGCGTCAATCCAAATTTGCATTTACGGACCTCGACAGATTTAGGGGGGTGCGTCAACCCCCCTCCCTGCGTACTGGCCTGCTATTTATTTACCATATACATTTTGTATTATCACAAGCATTTCATTTATTAAATACGCGGTTTACAAGATATTACGATATGATCTTATTTACTTAGTAACACATATGTGATTTAGTGATTATTACATCTATATTATTTGCTGGATATATATATATATAAATAAATAAATAAATAAAATAAATATATATATATAGCAGTGTTGTTAAACAATAAAAAATATATTATAAAAATAATTAATTAATTAAATAATATATATATATCAAATAAATATTACATAAATGATTTGCTAGATATTATCACAAACATATATGCATCACTTAATTAATATTTAATATCATATATTTAATATATTTTATTTATTAGACATTACTGAGATATGATTTAATAGATTTTATCACAAGTTGATATGATTAATAGATATTACTGTACGCACGTAATTTTTTTCAAATTTTACTGCATACATGGAATTTTCCACATATTACATGCATGTGATTGATTTACCAGATATTACTTTATGTCTATTATAGAGAAATTCCGATTACTAGTAATCAGTGTTGTATCACGTGTTATTTCTTTTCAGATCATTTGGCACCGTTTTGTGCTCTATCTGATCCCATAAACGATAATAATGCACTGTCGGATATATATTGGTTAAACACAGGAAATCCCCTTACGACTATAGTTATCAGTTTCGGTTTGTTCGGTAACGTTGGGAAATTCCTGAAAGTGTACTTTAGGTATAGATTATGGGATTCCCCTATTTTTATTTTTAGTTAATCAGTTAATTTATGTAATAAAACAGTTACCTTATATAACAAATATTTTTTCATGTAAATGATACAAAACGTTTTTCTTTATTTGTAAATAGTGTATGTAATCTTCTTAAACACGTTATTAAATTGTGATACCGTGTGTTGTGTTTCGTTAAAAAACCTGCTCCAAATTATGGAACCCCGAAACAGATATTTACCCCTTTTTTCTTTTTCTTTCTTTCCTTTTTTGTTTTTCTTGCTTTCGTTTTTTTCTTCATTCTTTCTTTCTTTCTTTCTTCGTTGCTCTTCTTTCTCTTGCTCTTTTTTCTTCCTTTCTTTCATAAATATTCATTTTTGTTCATTTTGTTCATATTTTGTATTGCATAAATGTAACACTTTACTGTTGTCCATGATGTATGTATTACAGAGAAGGCCTAGTAAGTATGAAAACTTGTACCTAATCCATTTGCTTCTTAAAGGCAATAAAATATGTTTCAGTCAGTTATCTCGGCCAATATTTATTTTCTTTTCTCTATAAAACATCATACTGACCTTATGACAGTTTTATAATTAATTATTATCATGCACGTTATATTGTAGGTATAATTTAAAAGTTGCGAAATATTTCATACATATCATTTACTATACTTATATTAGCACATATAATTGATGTGATTTACCGTAGAGTAAGACATAAGTGGTTAAATAGCTATTATTATAGTTATATGATTTACTAATTATTACATACATGTTATGTATTGAATACTATATTCATGCTATTTACTAAATATTACATAGATGCTATTTACTAGACAGCGACCTATAGTTACATGGGCGTAAATCCCGGGGAGACTGGGGGGTGGGACACCCCCTCACTTTTTGGACGGGGGCGGGGAACGCCTATATAATCCCCCACTTTTTGCTAAGAAAAACTTAAAATTTCAGTGAAATTAAAATTAAAATGCCTAAATAATAATCGTTACCAGTATTTCTTTTTATTGTATTAATGTAACACTTTAAACCAAGTCGTCTTAGCGCAAATATACCAAAGTACACAAGTGGTCTATAATGGTGGGAGGATGAGAGGGGAATAGTGGGATGGTCCGTCCCCCACCCACTTTTTGGACAAGGGTGTGTACCGCCCCCCTCCCCGCCCCACTTTCAGGAACGGATTTTCGCCCTTGTATAGTTATATGGTTCTTCTTTGTACACATAACCTACTGTTAAAGCCTTGTAATTCCGGGATCGCGAAATATTATTGCGCATAATTATATCATTATAGTGATGGAAATTATGTATTAAATGTTTTTTCTCAGAGTTAAATGGTTAGTTTTGAGAAACTGTACACTCACGAATGACTATAGACAGTGGCGGATTCAGAAAATCCATTTAGGGGGAGGGGCCCTAATAATATGAAGCCGGATTCTTTAACGTTAAAACAATAAATAATAATATATATTTTTTAATCCCAACATTTAGGGGTGGTGTGGGTGGGAGGCGGGCCTCTAGGGCCGCGTCTTGATCCGCTACTGATAAAAAACATGGATACATTCAGTTCAAGAAAAAAGGTTTTTTTTTTTTTTAAATCTTTGTGTCACCAGATATAGAAAGACGAAAAAAACAACATTAAAAAAAAAAAGAACACCCCAGCACATTTTTTATTCAGCCGATATTAAAGGCATAGCTTTACGAAATTTAAGGGGCTTTGTGGTCTAAATACTGATTACAAATGAAACTTTACAAGCATTTTTTTAATACTAGATTTCAGTTTTCTTATCACGCAAGACATTTTAACTGAACCATTTCAGGATGGGGACTCCTTGTGGTGCGAAATAAATTGGTATGAAATGTTTTTGCAGTTTCAAATATATTCAGAGGTTTTAAAATAATGGCTAACGGGGTAATACCCGTCTCGTGACTCGAAATATATGTTTCACCTACAACGGAAAAATAAAACGTAATTTAAAAAAAAATGTTTTTTGTCCATGAGCATAATTCATTATTATTTTTAAAATATTGATAATAAGCGAGATGCGGTAGTTATGTAAGTAGTTTAATGAAGTATTTCTATGGACAAATAAATTAATTAGGTCAAGGGTCCGTGGGAGTATGCCTTTAAGTATTAAAATATACGGTATTTACTATGTATGGTCTTTAGAGGAAACCGCTTTAACCATACAAGTTATTCTTATTCTGTTATTAAGTGATCTTCTCCATGTACTTTTCTACTTGCAGGACAGCACACCCCTTTGTACACCAGTTGTGGAATACTGGATGAAACGGGTGAAATGATGGATCTTCAAAAAGGAAAGGATTGTTTGTTTAACGACACCCCAGCACATTGTTTATTCAGCAGCTATTAGATGTCAGAGATAGAGTGTTTTTTGACTCATGGTCTTCAGAGAAAACTCGCTATCACCACATAGGTTACGATTAGTAACAGGGGATCTTTTACAGGCGATTTCCTACAGACAGGACGACACATGTCATGCCCTTTGATAAACCAATTGTGAACCACTGGTTGGTGTAAGTGGCGTACACCTACCCACTGAGCCTTGCAGAGCACTCCCTCTACAGTGGGGCCGATACAGAGATTAAAAATCCCATGCCTCGACTGAGATTTGATCAGCCGTGAATCCGACAGCTTAACCACTGTGCCGCCTTGGCCGATATATGCATCTTCAAGGTCAGAATCAGATATTTCCGCCATTTTAGTCAGTGATGCGTCATATTATGATCACACGCGTTAATAGCTGCGGGCCGTTACTCATGGATTTAACATACATATTGCTGTACTAAGTATTCATATTTAATAGATTTAAATGCAAGCCGTTATTAAGATATGTACATTTTTTAAGGATACATTTTGAGGGTGGGGAAATGTCTCCAAAATAAATACTTTTTGTACTGGTTTGAAATGTTATTATGCTGATATAGTTTGGTTCCTAAAGAACTTTATTTTGAGTAAATATTTATTGAAGTATATAGTTCATCGCACCACTTCTCTCCCCCACCCCAACCCCCTTTTCGAGTCTTTTTTTATTCTTATTTGAAATAATTGTATTATTGTACACCTGAAAACTTGATTTTGTTTAAATTAAATATTCAATGTATGCATACATTATAGATTATACAGTGCCATGCCTTGAAAATTTACCTCTCCCCATTCCACATACCCTCGCCTTATGGGCAATTTCCGATTACTGGACGAGTTCTTTTTGTAATTGTTTGAAATTATAATTTTCTACACCTAACAAATGTATTTTGTTTACAGGCGTCCATTTTAGTCTAAATCTACTTCACTCCATCACACAAGTCTTCGCTTAGAGTTCTCTGACCCTGTAAATAGTTCAGTTTGTTGATTGTATTTATTTTCATGCATTTATCTGGTTCAAGCATGCTGTCCTGGTCACACAGCTCAGCATCCTGGACTGTCTGAAGAACAGAGGTTAGTGTTGGTAGGAGAGATGACATTCGCTACCACCACATTAACGAGGCTATTTTTATCGATAAGCAGCAAGGGACCTTTTATATGTATTATCCCACAGACAGGATAACAAATATCACTGCCCTTGATAAAACAGTTGTTGATCACTGGTCGGTGTATGTATGGTACACCTACCAACTGAGCCTAGCGGAGCACTCACTCTGTGTTGGAGCCGATACTGAGATTTAAAATTATATGCCTCAACTGAGATTTGATCCCAGTACTTACCAACCGTGCGTCCGATACCGTAAATACTGCACCATTGGGGCCGGTGTAAAGTGTGCTTTGGGGACGGTATTCATGGCATATCATCCCTACCCCTGTAATTATGTAAAAAAATCTCCATGGCAAAATATATACTGTGGAGAATTTGTGTCCACGGAATTTTCCGCAGCAATTTTAGCATAAAGTTTACTTTATTTTTAATAATAAGAAAAAAATACACCTTGGAAAAAAAACACCCAGTCAGAGGCAAAAAAAGTGCCGCGGAGAATAAAAATCTCCACGACACTGCCGATTTTTGTGGGCAATTTCAGGGGTGGCATCTAAGTACACTGTAGGCAATTTTACAACTTACTACAAATGGTATTTATGTTTCTGGCATTCATATTTCTGTCTACGACAGATAACACTGTTTTGGTATGAAAGGCAAAGCACCCGGTTAACCAACATTCTATTTTTCGGTTTACAACATCACATGCTGCTTCATGTTATCGATCACGAATATGACGACTACGTACACGTACGACCTGTACACACTCTTGGCGTTGTCAATACGCGCCGTGACTCAGTGTACAGAGGGTATCCTCCAATAGGTATGACTCAGTCGGATCTTCCGATCACTTGATCTCGCCACCATGTTACGGAATCACGCTTCCAATTACCAACCAACTCCAAGGTGATTCGGTGCGTTCCGGTTTACTCTTGTTTTCTTCTCTTCAAGGCCGCCAGAGTCCGGTCTTTTTTCCCCTGTGAAGTAAAGGCGGGATGGGCTTTGTAAATACATGTATCTCGTGAATGTAACGACACTAATGGAGACTACGTAACTAATACAAGTCCTCGTAATCTGAGGTGTTTTCAAGTGGAACATTTTATGGGTTATGCTAGGAATGTCCATGGTATTTGTGGAATGGCAGAATGATATATTTTTTTGTCTTACTTTGGGTATTTTTATTGGTTGGTTTTCTTTGTTGGTTGATTATTGTGGAATGAATGTGAAGTGTTTAGATAGATGGAAGGATGTTTGTTAAACATGACTCACTTGTATGTTAGTAAAACAACTTGCATATTCGACGTTCATTTCGTGCACACTCGTAACGACTTCGTGTCAGAAATAAATATGCCAAGAATTTTAAGAGACTGTTAAAGTGAAATTATGCTTCGTTGCAATAACTCTTCTAGAAATTGAACCACGTGTTACTAAAACGCATAAAGTCTGTATTTTAATAAAGTGTCATAATGCTGATATTTAAGAAATTATTTTTTGAGCAGGACAGCTCAGGTCAACCAATTTGGCTATTTCCAGTTCCAGACAGTGGTATATAACTGGTTCATTGAAAGCTCGGCGTGTGCCCTCGTGTCTGTGTCTTGTCTTCACTAGACCCATTTACAGTTTGGGCTATTTTCCGTTCCAACCAGTGGTCCACAATTGGTTCATCAAAGGCCGTGGTATGTGGTGTTCTTCCTTTGGGACGGTGCATATAAAGGACCCCTTTCTGCTTATCGGAAAGGGTAGCCTTTGTGGCGGAAGCCGGTTTCCTCTAAAGAAATATGTCAGAATGACCATATATTTGACGTCGAATAGCCGATGAAAATATAAAAATCAATGTGCTCTAGAGGCGTCGTTAAATACAACAAACATTTTTTTTACTGTGTCTGTATGTGATAAGGTGCACTTACATGAGCCACCTGTCACAAATACCATGGGTTTGACACCTGACAGCTGCTGATGAAATAATGTGCTAGAATGTCGTTAAACAAACAATCGTTTCTTGTCTTTCATTAAAGTGCCTAGCACATACTTGCTGAACTGCTGCTTAGCGGTAGATTTTTAATTATAAACAGACATCTATTTAACGTAATAGGTTAAACTACATATATTCAAGTATTTCCATTTTTAATTTTTTATTGCTTACATTTTTTTCTCTAAATCTTTTGTTACCAGGACATTTTTAAAATTTGGTTGTAACTGATTTTGGATCTCCACAGGGCCAGATTTAAGCTTTGGAGGGGCGGGGGGGGGGAGGGGGCGGATCTCTTCAGGTTTCGAGGCCCCTCAGTATAGAAATAAAATTACATGACAAATTTAAACATGAGTGAATAGAAATAATTTTATAATTATTACATTTTTTAAAGGAAGTCCTCAGTATCATGGGGGAAAATAAATGAAACAAATCTGCGGAAATTGCCTAATGCTGGCTATGCTAGAGATAGAATAATAACGGAAAACTGTGCAAGATAAGATTTTAAAAAAACTATATCACATTTATAGACATCTGACTACAATTTGATCTGCAATATTCTATTATTAGAGAATGTATAAAAGTGATAACCTTACCATCATAATTATAACACATTTCACGTTTTTATATATTAACCTCTTTTTATGATATATTAATAATACTAAGTGTGAATTAAAAAATATAATTTCAAGCCCCCGCTTATCATCTGTTACGTGTCAAACATGAAAGGAGATTTACAAGATTTACAGTCGTATAATATTTATCTATATATACAAACTACAAAGCGATACATAAATGGCAATGTGGTTAGCCGTAGGTAACAAATAAAAGGTGTATTATTCGTCATAGGTAAGATTGTAATTACTTGCTACGTGACAAATACGCTATTTATATATTAGTAGGTAGTACACACGCTATCGATTAGTCATATGTTGTATGTGTTGGTGAACATGCAAGTCCAAGATGTATTAAATACTTATGTTTTCTAAATGCAATAAAATGAAAAATCAAAGCCAAGGTATTTAATGTGTATCTCTTATTTTTAATTGTGCTGTTTGCATTACTCATTGGTAAATACTTGTCGATATCCCATTATGTTCTCCTCTTGCCTTTCTTTTTCTTTCTTTCTTTCTTTCTTTCTGTCTGTCTTTCTGTCTGTCTGTCTGTTTCTCTGTCTGTTCGTATATGTGTGTGTGTATGTGTGTCTGTCTGTGTATGTATGTCTGTCTGTCTTTATGTCTGTCTGTCTGCCTGCCTGTCTGTCCGTCCGTCACTCCGTCCGTGTGTCTGTCTGTCTGTCTAATATCTCTTTCTCTTTCTGTGTGTGTGTGTGTGTGTCTGTCTGTCTGTCTCTCTCTCTCTCTCTCTCTCTCTCTCTCTCTCTCTCTCTCTCTCTCTCTCTCTCTCCGTCGCTCTCTCGTATTATTTCTTTCTGTCTGTATCTCTCTCTCTACGAGTCTCTGTGTCACTTTCTCTCTATCTCTCTCTCTCTCTCTCTCTCTCTCTCTCGTTCTCTGTCTCTCTGTCTCTCTCTCTCTCTCCCTCTCTCTCTCTCTCTCTCTCTCTGTACATCTCTCTCTCTCTGTACATCTCTCTGTCTATCTCTATATCTCTCTTTCGCTCTTCCTTCCTCTCTCTCTCTGTCTTTCTCGATCTCTATCATTTAAATCTTTCTATGTATGTCAATTTTATATGTGTTTAATATCACTAGCATTCACAATATACAATATCGATTGAAAGGCAATTATTTCAGGCCCCATTCTTGATATTACAAAATGTTTCTGGGGTAATAAAAAAAATGAAGTAAATAAAAAAAATTAAATTTTCCAAATGGCGTACACTATTTTGTGACCTAGTACGTTATTTCGACTCCCGCTCATAAAACATGGAATAACTGGTGAACCCATTGGCCATGAAATAACCAATAACTAGGATTTTTATAGATCAATAATTTTAGCAATTTTAGGTCTGAAATCATTTCTGCCGGAAGTGAAGAAAAAATATATAAAAAGCCCGCACCAAAAATACCTCGCCACTTGATTGGTGGCTATTCAATCACATGCTTTATAACTCTGCGTTACTTAAAATGATTTATATGTTGCACTATACAAAATGAAATATTTCCGGCTGTAGTTCTAATTTATGTTTATGGAGTAACTCAAGTTACTGCTGTGGCGGTAAATACTAGTAGGTGACAGTGATTATTGGTGTATATAATTTATTATTGGCCAAACCTTAATAGTATTAATTTTAACGGAGGCTGTCGGCTGTTAGGTAATGGGATCAAATCTCAGTCAAGGCATGGGATTTTTAATCTCGATACTGGATCAAAACCAGAGGGTGTTCCGCAAGGCTCAGTGGTATGTGCTGTACTGTCTATGGAAAAGCGCATATATAACATGATTTGCTGATAATTTTAAAGAGTAGCCTAAGTGGCGGAGACGGGTTTCTTCAGAAGACCATGAGTTGCAAATCACCATATGTCTGACACCCAATAGTCGCTGAATAAACATTGTGCTGGAGGATCGTTAAAAAATCTTTGTTAGTATTAATTTATAAACCTTTATTAAGTCTGCTGTATATTCTGCGTGCAAGAACACGCTAACACACGTCGCGGCCATTTTGAGAAAAAATAATTTGGATTTAGTGAATACCAATTTATGACAAACATTGAAAATCTAACGATATAATTTTGTAACAATTAACTATGTCGAGTTCTTGCTGTTAAAGCAAAGTAGCATTAACGAAAAATTATTTTTATGCACTTTTCTATTGCTTTAATATGAGCGTTATTAAGAAGGTAGTGTTTGCTTTGATAAATCCAATGTGGTTTACCCGGTATAACGGTACTAAAAACGTCAAAATGTCAAAAATGTGGGTTACTCGGTTCTTCCACTCGGGTCTTCATTTTTATATGCTTAATGTGTAATCTCTTTACCTTTGTGTTTTATATACATTCCCTAAAACACCGGATGTGACCATGACAGACGTACACGATCAAAAAGACATAGTCTCTTTAATTAATTTTCCTAATCCGAGGTTTTAGAAAACTGTGTTACCTATATTATTCATATTTATTTTCGGCTGAACTGACGTCAGAGGTAATTTGATATAGCTATAGATTAAAGAAGTAGAAATGTCCTAGTTATTCTGGAAATATCAGACGACTTATAGTGTGGCTAATTAGCTCTAACTAATTTTTAAAAATTAATTCTTCTTCATGGTCGTACCCATTTTTAATGGTCTAGCCGACAGTTGCCCCCACCCCCACCCCCGCCCCCGAGAATCTCACTTTTTTTACTCCAGAAAATCGCATACCGTTGTACATCTCAGGCTTTAATTGGTATAGTCACTATAAGCCTTCCAAATCAAAAATTGTCCAGGGGTGCATGCTACCGGAACCCCTAAACTTCTAGAATGATTCGTGTACTCGGACTAGTCATAAATTTGTTTATAAAAAATAGTGCCCATACCCCCAACCCAATTCCTGGATTTTTATCAGACTTCGGCCCTGTCCATTCCAACACAATTCTATTTTGTTTTAGTCAGACATTGACGGCTGCATGGGATTAAAGTTTATATTAAAGTTTACATTGCACAGTTGACTTACAGAAATGGGATTCGGTGAAAATAAAGGTTTGTCGTCTCCACGGGGTTTGTGGGTTTATCCAATGAACATGATTGACGTTTACAAGTTAAAGTAATAATCGAGGCTGTCAAACAGTTACGACACCACCACTTCTGCAGATACGACTCTGGATCATATGATTTAATTCCGTCCTTATATTCAATTACGGCCTAAACAAACTGTCCTGGGAACTCAGATTAGCTGCTGGTGCGGTCTGTACTGGTGATGGTCATTGGTTGGTTGTATTTATTTTCGTGCTTATATCCAATTAAGGTTCAAGCAAGCTGTCTTGGGCACACAACTCAGGTTCCTGTTGTGATTGTCCAGGACAGAGGTTAGTGTTAGTAGGAGAGACGAAACCCGCTGCTGCCACATTAATGCGGCTGCTCTAGGTGGTGTTGTATTTAGTTTCGTGCTTATATCCAATTAAGGTTCAAGCACGCTGTCCTGGGCACACAACTCGGGTTCCTGTGCTGTCTGTCCAG
>JAULBS010028343.1:0-10417 GCA_032355785.1 Symmetromphalus regularis
GATTGAAGAATAATATACGTAATATTTAAAGTTCTTTAAACTATCCTGCAATACAATTAGACAGCAACTTAATTATAATTATTAATTTAATTAACCAATGCATTACTATTGTTTTTTGGGGGAGGGAGGGTTAATAAATACACTGTCAATTTTAAAATTCAGACCTAGTTCATCTAAGATTTGGAAAAAAATATGTTTTAAAATACATGCTCTTCTATCTTTGACATACGAGTTCTGACAATTAACTAGTTGTATTTCAAGGTTAGTTTATAAAGAATCGACTATACTTTGTAGAATACAAATCTTATTTAAAGGTTAAATATACAGTACAATGGACAAGAAAGTAGTAAATCGAATTATCAAACTATTGTTGTTTCAAAACACAATCAACTATGGACACTGACCTTACCTGCTTAATCGACGGTGTAACTTAATCGACGGTGTAACGTATCTTAATCGTGTAACGTATCTTAACGGTGTAACGTATCTTAACGGTGTAACGTATATTAACAGTGTAATGTATATTAACAGTGTAATGTATCTTAACAGTGTATCGTATCTTAACAGTGTATCGTATCTCAACAGTGTAATGTATCTTAACAGTGTAACGTATCTTAACAGTGTAACGTATCTTAACAGTGTATCGTATTTTAACAGTGTATCGTATCTTAACAGTGTATCGTATTTTAACAGTGTAACATATCTTAACAGTGTATCGTACCTTAACAGTGTAACGTATCTTAACTGTAATGTATCTTAACAGTGTAACGTATCTTAACAGTGTATCGTATCTTAACAGTGTAACGTATCTTAACTGTAAAGTATCTTAACAGTGTAACGTATCTTAACAGTAACGTATCTTAACCGTGTAACGTATCTTAACAGTGTATCGTATTTTAACAGTGTATCGTATCTTAACAGTGTAGCGTATTTTAACAGTGTATCGTACCTTAACAGTGTAACGTATCTTAACAGTGTATCGTAGCTTAACAGTGTAACGTATCTTAACAGTGTAACGTATCTTAACAGTGTATCGTATCTTAACAGTGTAGCGTATCTTAACAGTGTAATGTATCTTAACAGTGTATCGTATCTTAACAGTATAACGTATCTTAACAGTGTATATCGTATCTTAACAGTGTATATCGTATCTTAACATTATATCGTATCTTAACAGTGTATATCGTATCCTAACAGTGTATATCGTATCTTAACAGTGTATATCGTATCTTAACAGTGTATATCGTATCTTAACAGTGTAACGTATCTTAACAGTGTAACGTATCTTAACAGTGTAATGTATCTTAACAGTATATCGTATCTTAACAGTGTATATCGTATCTTAACAGTGTATATCGTATCTTAACAGTGTATATCGTATCTTAACAGTGTATATCGTATCTTTGATGAAACGTTAGTGTTTGTATGAAGTTTTGAATTTTACGGTTACACATTAATTATAAAGGAAAGGGTTGGCTATTTAACGACTACGCAACACATTGTTTATTAAGTGGCTATTATGTATCTGACTTACGGTATTTTGCGTTTCATGGTCTTCAGAGGAAACCCGCTACCGCCCCATAGACTATTCTTACCGATTAGCAGCAAGGTATCTTTTACATGGGCTTGTCTACAGACAGGACACACATTAATTATGTAATATAGTTTTGGAATATCCGTTATAGTAAATTTTGTATGTTTTGTCCATCTTGGAGTTTATGATAATAGCTCAATATATTGTAACAAAACAAAAACAAAAAAAACTAAAAAAAACAACCTCACAGCAACAACAACACGTGCCTCGAAACTATAGTCTAATGTAACAATGTAACAGTACAATGTGATAAAAGTGTAAAATATCACACACAATGTCAACGTCAGTAGCGGATTTGGAGGATGCTCCGAACATCTGCAATATGTTACAGTACATTAAGTTCGGTTTATCAGTGAAATGTACTTTGTTCGCCAATCCAACTTTTCTCAACTTTAACATTATAAGATTGACAATTACATCAATGAGTAAAAAGGACAAGTTATAAAATAGGAAGTATATTTGTGAAAACAAAATACTTACAAATAAATAGAGATAGGACATTAGTTACAGATATAGGCGGACCCAGAGGTGTCCGAACTGCCCGTCCCACCATATCTATCACCATTTTTGTCTCATTATAATTAGAACTCAACTTATTTTTGACGACTTTTTTCAGTATAAAATTTCTTAACATTATTTTTCGATCACCCCTTTGTCCGCTTGTGAAGCGGTCGGTCATCTGATCGATCTTTTTAGTATACCTATTTGCAATTTGGGCTATTTTCCGTTCCAACCAGTGGTCCACAACTGGTTCAATAAAGGACGTGGTATGTGCTGTTCTGTCTGTGGTAAAATGCATATAAAAGACCCCTTGCTGCTTATCGGAAAGAGTAGCCTATGTGGTTGCAGCGGGTTTCCTCTAAAGAAATATGTCAGAATAACCATATATTTGACGTCCAATAGCCGATGATAAGATAAAAATCGATGTGCTCTAAAGGGGTCGTTAAATAAGACAAACTTAACTTTCGATCACCCCTTTAAAACATCCCGGACCTGCCCTGAAAGAAATTAGTTGTTGCCGAGACGTCAATCACCGCTCAAAATCACGTCATTCCTGCCAGTTGAATAGTGACCCTGGTAATCTTTCTCGCCCTGCATATTATTTATTCATTGATAAGAAATACTTCACACGGAGATCTCGTATTATTAAAGTCGATAAACATGTATATCGCCAGACATGTGGCACGGTGCTCTCCCATTATGAGAACTCACTTTGACTGTAACACATTTTACCTTTTGAACTGTAATACATTTTACCTGTCTTACAACACAGAGCGAGAACTCACTTTTTTAAGATTATGTTTTCTTTTAGTCTGGTTTGAACAGACGCGGATTTATTTTAAGAGAAACAAAATGGATTGATAAACAAGTTGAAACTGCTTACATTAAACCCGTTTCCAGTACAATATTTTTATCTGATTTGAAACTCTAAGATATTTTACCTGTCTTGTAATAAAAACTTTCTTTTCTAGAGTGTTTCTTTCTTTTTTCTTCCTTTGTTAGTATGATTTAAATGTGTTTATGTTAAGAAAAGACAAATTATAAGAGAGACTATATGTTTGTTCCCAATACAAATATATATATATATAATTTTTATATTATGAATTGAAAAGTAATACATTTTACCTGTCTTGCGCCAAAGACTCTCGTTTTCAGATGTTTCTCCTATTGCTTTTTCTGAACGTATTTTATTAATAATAATGACCCAAAATAGACTAATAAATAAATTTACACAACTTATATTAAAACCGTTTCTAATAAAATACTTTTATGTAATAAAATACATTTATGTGACTTTTGAACTTTAACACATTTAACATATTCTGCAATAATCCAGCCGAGGAATCAGGATTTCAGAAATGGGGAGTCCAAATGTGGATTTCTGAAAAGTAATGAGTGAATAGAAATGGGGGAAAATGGTTAATGTTCACGTCCTTCCACTCGGAAAAAGGTTTTAAAAAATTCCATAAGGGTGTCCTGATCCCTTGGAATCCCTGAATCCGCTACTGCAATCTACTCTTTTCCAATATTTATGTTTGTTTTTGTTTTAATCTTTTATAAAAAGATATTTGTTATGAGAAACAAATACTTATACCAAAATATCATCCCCAGTGCAAAACTATTTTAATATTATCACATGACTCTGAACTGTAATACATTAATAATGTCTTGCAACAAAGACTTATTGTATTTCTCTGTTAGTTTGTTTTCTTTTAGTCTGTTTTAAACATATTTGTGTTAAGAGAAACAATGGATTGATAAATATACACAGCTTATATTAAATAGCTTTCTCAATACATACATATTTCTGTATTTTGAACT
Source organism: Symmetromphalus regularis (assembly GCA_032355785.1). Taxonomy (NCBI): domain Eukaryota; kingdom Metazoa; phylum Mollusca; class Gastropoda; order Neomphalida; family Neomphalidae; genus Symmetromphalus; species Symmetromphalus regularis. The sequence goes on from JAULBS010028343.1 coordinate 3,917, forward strand.
TACTTTGAACTGTTACACATCTTACCTTCTTCAGAATTTTCTTTCTTTTAGTTTGGTTTAAACGTATTTAATGTAAAAATGCATTGATAAACAGGGCTACATAGTTTATATTAAAACAGTTCGCGATACAAATATATGTTTATATCATGACTTGATCTTTGAATTGTAACATATTTGACTGTTTTGCAACAATGATTCTCGTTGTTTTTGATTATTTGTTTTGAATGGATTGAAAACAACTACATACTCATATTAAAAACATTCATAATGAAAAATACATTTATATTATGAGTTGTAATAAATTTTACCTGTCTTGTTACAAGACTCTTTCTCGTTTTTTTTGTTTTAGTAAGCAAGCTTAGACATCTTAAAATAAAACATTATCGAAATATTTTTTAATTATGAACTTTGAACCTTATATATATGTATAAATATATGCTTGTAAGCGTTACAAACAGACTATTTCTATTTTTTGCATATATTTAATTTAAGTGAAACATAATGGAATCACGAGCAACCTAGCGAGCACTAATTTATAGACTGTTTCCACAGGTTTATACTAAAACAGCCCCCACCACCCCCACCTCAACCCAAAAAGAAGAAATTTCACTTGTTATCCTTCATTCAGCATTAAAAATATTTATTTCAAGAGAAATAAAATTACTGAGAAACAAGTTTAGGAGTATAACATTAAGACCGATCCCAGTACAAAAATATCATTTTCATACGTGTCAGGTTATAAAAAATGGTTTTATAGTAACTTTTTATCCTTCATTCAGCATTAAAATATTTATTTCAAGAGAATCAAACTGACTCATAAACAAATTTAGGAATATAACTCTCTAAGACAGATCTCAGTACAAAAATATCACTTTCATACGAGTCAGGCTATACAAATGGATTTATAAACGTTTTTATTTGAGTGTAAACAAATTACTTACCACCACATGTCTAGTGCGGAGACGAGCGTTTGAAGACAAACTAAAAGCAGCCCAAGACTATACCAGCGCTGTCTCCTAGCCATTCTGTCACATCACCACCACTTTCGTATGTCTACACAAGAAAAACAAATACAGGTGTGAACAAACGCATACGTCTAAGTAGCAACCCAAGTAATAATCCAATCCGCATATAGAAAACATCATGGAACACGCGCGACACAAACACATTCACAAACACACTACATCGCTTGGTTCCTTCCTTCCGCGCCGCGATTTTATGTCTAGCGGCTAACCCTACGTTTTCTATGTGCAGTAAAAATGAGCCGCCCGTACGTTTCGTTTCTTCATTGAAAGAACCATATCGCCACGTCAATCAAAAGGTTGAGAAGGCAGTCCCGTATTTCGATTGGTCGGTTCTGACACCATTACAAGCGATTAAAATTTCAATCGTTGCTTTACCAGAGTTGAATTCAGCGATTCTTCGTTCATTGTTCCCATCCAACATTAACCCCTAGGGTTTTCCTGAACTGTCACCACAGGCGAGATTTCTACTTTTCTCGGTTCGTGAACAGGGATATAAGATTCGATTTACCACAAATTTTAACTTGTTAGTAAACGGGGTATATTAAGCGCTGTAAGTTTATTATAAAAATATTATCAAAGATAACAAATATCAGATAACTTTATTGTGTAGATATATGGATGGCAGGGTCGTAATAATGTTATGGTACATAAGTCAAAATATACTCATTTTGACAGTAAAGTTAATAGGCTAGGAAGAAGACGCGTGGTTTAATACAGTATCAGTTCATTGTTAAAATGTTATTGAAGATAAACAATTTACATAAAATATTTCACGAATATAGCATAGCCATAATAATACATATATAATGGTAGTAAAAAGACAATGATTTTTTTATAAAAATGTTAATAGAATGAAGACACGTATAATACATGTAAGTTTATTGTAAAAATTCAAGATGTTACTGAAAAAAATGACATTGTCGTAATACATGCATTATTATAATATATAAACCAAGATACACCTATTTATTGTTAACAGTGAAGTTAACAAGTTAGAAAAATTAACTAGTAAACAGTGAAACATTCTCTAAACGTTATTTAGTCTATTCACTTGTTTTTATATTTTTAGCTTTATCATATACTAGAAGATATAAAATGTTTGTCATATTAAAGACGTAGGTGTCATATGTTGACTTTTCACAATGCAATGGCCTAGTTAATTTCATTAATGTTTAAATGTTTCCAAATCTAAGTTTTAATGACTGCATATAATTCAACTTGATAATGCTGAACAATGTTGCAACAACAAAAAAAATTAATTTTAGTAATTAAATAAAAGATAGTTCTTGACTTTATGTTTAAAATACAAATATTATTATACTTACCAAATACTTAATTTAACCACCATTTAACTGAATATCCACATTGATATAAAATATTCTCTGACTAAAATAATCACAATTGTATTGTTTTCCCACTAAAAGCAAATGATATCAAGTTGACTATAATGATTATTATATTTAGTTAGTTTGATATTATTCAGCCTTTTCACTCCCCTCTATGACTACTCTCTTAATTTACATCTAAAAAAATTCATCTATTACACGCAACAAACGCATTCATGTCAGTATAATTTTAAATGTATTTATATCTTTTATTACTTTATCACTCTTTCTAAGACTTCATACACTTATTAACATATAAATTAAAATAATTTAATGGGCTGACTGAAGATTGCTATTAATGGTTGAGTTAAGTCAGTAAAAGTAGAAATCCTTAAAGCTAATTTCTTAACATTTTCAAATGTTGAATGTTTAACTTATAAACAGGAGGATATTTCCCCCATTAATTTAGTTTGATGTTTCTACGTGAAGATATCTTTAAATTAAAAGTAGAAATCCTTAAAGTGAACTTCTTAAGATTTTCAAATGTTAAATGTTTGTTTAACTTACAAACAGAAGGATTGTTTCCCCATTAATTAGGTATGATGTTTCTACGTCTTAAATGCGAATAAAGATTAAAGATTAGTTTAAAATGGAATTCCTCCTCCACATCTAATGCTGAAACACCGCTGTCAAAACGAGCTACTGTTTGAAATGCGCTCCAGTGAACTTTTCCTTTTGACTTGAGCGTCTTATCTAAATTTATATCTTCTGGTTCATATCTTTCATTGAAATTTTTCAACCCCCTTAACCCCCAAATCTACGAGTGACTTCACTCTCTCATCTAAATAAGTCTTATCTTACCACACGCTTAAACTAATTAAGCTAAGTTACGTCAATATTGACATTCGTACAAAAACAGGGCTCTTCAAAATGTTTTTCTAATTAAAAGCACGTTCAATCTGTGACCACGGCAGTAAGAAAACACAAGGTATGAAGAAAAGCAAAACGTAGAGAAAATCTTTGAGGTTTGTCTTATTAACACCATCACCAAGAAATGAGATCACCCACAAGGATTGCGTGTCACTGAATTAACACCTCATTGAATACCCCCAATTACGAGTTTCCAACCCGTCGATTTTGTCAGAAATCCTAACAGTTCTATCTTAACAATTCATCTGGGATCAAACCGCTTCAAAAAACGCGATAGGAGCTTCTAAATCGGATTCCGTAAACTCCGACATTACAATTGAAACTGATAGGACGTGATAACGTGAAGGAACGAGCCGCCCGCCCATATACCGTAGCCAAATTTCATCGGGTATGGTGCTGCGTGAATAGTGGCGTTGTGTATAAAACAATAATTTATTATGTTAATTCAATTGACGTTTTACATGGGGTTTGGGGTCAGCGGTAGAGCGACTGTACTAAGTGTGAGAGGTCGAAGGTTCGATCCTCTCCAGCGGACCTGTTGAAGTAAAGCGTGTTTGATCTGTTTGGGATAACAAGGGCGTTAATCTTGTAGATAGAGAACCATTGGATTTTTCTTCATGCTCCGTAACTTGCATAGAATAAAGCTTATTTTGACCTTGGTAGGTTGAGCTAAAGAAAGAAAGGAATGTTTGATTCACGACACCCAGCTCATTCTTTAAACAGCGAATATTAAGTGTCATGCATACAGTCTTTGTTACATATGGTCTACAGAAGAAATCCGCTACAGCCACACTGGCTACAGCTACATTGGCTATTAGGAAAGGATCTTTCACATTCAATTTCTTACATACAGGACAACACATATCAGACAATTCATAAAAAAAAGTAAAGTTTGTTTTATTTAACGACGCCTCTAAAGCACATTGATCGGCTATTGGACGTCAATCATATGGTCATCCTGACATATTTATTTAGAGGAAACTCGCTGCTGCCACATAGGCTACTCTTTCCAATAAGCAGCAAGGGCCCTTTTACATGCACTGTCCTACCGACAGGACATGACATATCACGGCCTTTGATAAACCAGTTGTGGACAATTGATTAGAACGGAAAATAGCCCAAACTGCAAATGGGTCCACCGAGAGGGACACGGCAATTTATGTTCATTTTCATCCATGAAACATCTCTACCGCTATTTACAGTTTATGTTCATTTTGATGTATTAAATATACAATATCATTATTTTAAGTTTAAGTTCATTTTCGTGCATTAAATATATGATACAGCTATCTGCACTTTGTTCATTTTGATGCATTAAACATATGATATCGCTATTTGAAGTTTATATTTATTTTAATGAGTTAAACATACGATACCGCTATTTGAAGTTTATATTTATTTTAATGAGTTAAACATATGATATCGCTATTTGAAGTTTATATTTATTTTAATGAGTTAAACATATGATATCGCTATTTGTGGTTTATATCCATTTTAATGCATTAAACATATTATAAGACAATCTTCAGTTGTTCGTTTCAGGGCATAACACATAATTATAATACAGGTGAGTGTGCTGTTTAGACGGAAAGAACCGCTGTAATACCCGGCGGCACAAATTACTCATGGTGTTTATTGGTTGTTTATGGTCATTTAGAGATTACGATTACTGTTTTATAGGCGTCAGATCGCCTCATTAGGGTCAGTTAAAATTGTTTTAATTTATTGGCGTTACTCGTAAATGTTTGTTTAGATAATAGCATATCCATAAATAAGGAAAAAACACAAACGCGGCAGTATCCAAAAGCCTATAGCCGATGTAAAGAAAACCACGAAAAAAGAAAAGAAAAAATTATTCTAATTTAAAAAAAAAACTATTAAAAGATTCATGTTATAAACGAAAACAGTAACATCCAGTTAGGAAGAAAATATACATTTTTCCTGAATAAACAGTCAAACTCCGTGACATGTGCGTCATTAACCGAAAAAATTACCGGATTCGTAAGACAACTACATCAATTTTGGAAGAAAGAAAAAAGTTCAGTTATGAAATAAGGTCGGTAAATTTAATGATTAAAACTGCTAACACTGTAGAAACATATTTTACAACATTTTGATGGTCACCCACAATTGTCGCATTTATTCGGACACAGCCTATAAAATTAGCATATACAATCAATTTTTTTTTAAGTATTCATTTTTGAATGGTTGATAGAGTGAAAATGTGTACGCTCTGCGAATAGGTAACTGATAACAATAATTGTGAAAAGAAAGAATAGTTTGTTTAACAACATCCCAACACTTTTGTTAATTACAGGATATTAGACGTCAAACTTGGTATTTATCACACATGGTTGACAGAAGAAACCACATCCTGGCACATAGGCTACTCTTATCCAATTAGCAGCAAGGGGTCTTTTATATACACGTTCTCACAGATTATACGACATATACCACGGTTTTTATTACACCAGTTGTAGACCACTGACTGGAACAAACATATCCCAATAGGTCCTCTGAAGGGCATAGATCCGACGACTCGTCGCACCTCAAGCAGACAATCTACCTCTGAACTACGTTCCACACCGTTTCCGTCAAAATATTAGATTGACTTTTTAATGACGATAATATTTAGTGGTCCAATGGTAGGACATCGGACTCTCAAATTGGAGGCTGGCCCACATTTGACTACGTGTCAAAATTACCAAATGTCTGACAGGATTCACAATTCAAAGTGCTTTACTGGTGTTGTTAAAACAAACAAACAAAATGTTTGTCATACTGGTATATTTGTATAAAGATAAAACTTAGTTTTAATAGTGCGTGGTTTTATGTTTCGTTAAATGACGGTAGATTAATTGACTGTGTATATCTTGATTAATCCATTGACGCGAAACATACAGGGTCAGTGTAACTGAAGAACGTGTGGATTATATCATTAACTAATACCATGATTCTTTCTATGCTCTATAATATTAAGGTCAGTGGTCACGCGTGCGCTCTGCGATACTGACCTGTACACCGTAACACTGATCAAAACACTGTAACTACTGATTAGTGAAATATTTCCGTTTTAAATATATGTATGTATGTATGTATGTATGTATGTATGTATGTATGTTTGTATGTATATATATATATATATGTATGTGCGTGTGTGTGTGTGTGTGTGTGTGTGTGTGTGTGTGTGTGTGTGTGTGTGTGTGTGTGTGTGTGTGTGT